>JAQFZQ010000588.1:0-30006 GCA_034696005.1 Glomeris marginata | reverse complement strand
TGTATCTGGAAGTCAACGATAACATTTACGTACTTGGAAGAAAAACCGTCGAAAAACGCAATGTTCAATACATAATCAAATTTCTAGAGTAAAAAAAGACAATAATTTACCGATATCAATGGTTAATTCTGTCTTATTCATCCATATGCATCGCGTTGTAGACGAACTCGTTAGAACCGTATCGCCACCTACCAATAGGAGTGAACAACGTGATTAAACTACAGCGCCATCTACCAACAGAAGTGAACAACGTGATTAAACTATAGCGCCACCTACCAACAGGAGTAAACAGCGCGATTAAACAAAAGCGCCCCCTACCAACTGGAGTGAATAACGTTTTGAAACATGAAACTACAGCGCCATCTACCAATAGGTGTGAACAACGCGTTGAAACAATAGCGCCACCTACCAATAGGAGTGAACAACTTGAGGGAATAGATTGCGGACTGAACAACAACCGCTACCAGAAAACCGCTACCGATCGAAATATTTCCGTTTCTCGGCGAAAACAAACGTATAAAAGCGAACTCGTTCATCGGGAAATCGTTGGAAAATGACGACTGCAGCTCGGCCAACTTTTGAACCTGCGAAAGGCGGAGGTGGGCGAGGAGAAAAAGACCTTAGCGCCATTTCTAAGCAATATTCGAGCCGCGATCTACCATCACATACCAAACTGAAATACAGACAACCTGGACAAGACACTGCTGAGGAACTTCGAGGACGGGAATTCAGAAAAGATCTTGAAGACAGGGAAAGAACTGCCGTTAGAGAAAGGACCTCTGAGAGAGAAAAACGAGGAGAAAGACCAACAAGAGGCTTAAAATTAATTCCACAAACTTAAATTTCTTAAATTAACAATATAATTAATATTAATTCTTATATTTCAGACTCAACTGCTTTCAAAAAACCAAGATTGGACCAAATTCCTACTGCCAACTTGGATGCGGATGACCCACTTGATGACGATGTGTGTAATGAATTGATTGGTGCAAATTAATCTAAACGATTTCATTGGTCCGTTTTAACTTAGTCACAAAAACATGAAATCGCACTTGCAATATGTAAATAATGGTCCATTTATAAACAAAAATGATAATTAGTTCCAAAAATACTCACTAGGTGGCGTGAGTGCTGTGTGAGATTAAATAATTAATTATAGTATGTACTTTTAAATATTTCTTTAATTTTTTTCAATTATGTGATTGTAATTTAGTAAAATCCGATTTTGTTAATTTTGTAAATTTTATATATCAATGTTGTATATTAATGTTAATAAATTAATAAAGTAATTATGTTAATTTTGCAAATTTTATTAGCATTTAGTTAAATTAGTAAACTGTTTGTTAATTTTGTAAATATAATGAAGTAATTCTGTGAATTAAAGTCAACTGGAATTTTGTTAACATTTTAAAAATCTTATCAGAATTTTGTAAAATATGTTTTTGTTTATATTAAAAAATCCCTAAACGTTTCCTCCATTTCTACCTTTCGTAGGACGACGACAGCGATGACAGCGACGAAGACGACACCGCGGAACTGATGGCCGAACTCAACAAAATCAAAAAGGAACGCGCTATGGAACAAGCTAAAAAAGTACCCCATTAATTTCTAACTAACCACACAAACCAGCAAAAATAATATTGTAACTATCTTTACGTGACCCTTCTTTAGGAATCCGAACAGAAGATCGAAGAGGAAAGGATCCGAATGGAAAACATAATCAGCGGAAATCCCTTGTTGAACCAACAGACGAAAGCGACTGACTTCAAAGTAAAATTTGTTGATTATAATTTAATTAAAATCAGTTAAATTGGTTACACTAATACGTAATTTACCTGTTCAGGTGAAAAGACGGTGGGATGATGATGTCGTGTTCAAGAACTGCGCGAAAGGAGAACCGGACCGGAAAGAAAAGCATTTCATTAACGACAGTTTACGCTCAGAATTCCACAAAAAGTTCATGGAAAAATACATCAAATAATAATTTAACAATACTAACCATGATTATTATATATATAAACTCAATTAAGTTTCCATTAATGACTGAAAAATAAGTTCATTTTGTTATTTTATACATGATCAATAAATGTATGAAGCATTAAAAGGAATTGGAGGAATTTATATTTGGATTTTTAATTATATTAGTTTGAAAATGAGAATTAATTATTAAAATTAGCCTTGACCGCTCGGACACGCTACAATCCGAAACTTATGTTTTGGGACCTGACCACTCAGACACTTTAACTACTCAATGTCCGTGCCTTGACCACTCGGACACCCTGCATTTTGAAATCTACAGTTAAGTTTTGGGCCTTGACCAATTGGGCACGCAATCCGAAACTTACAGCCAATTTTTGCCTTTGACCGCTTGGACACGCTACAATCCGAAATTTAGTTTTGGGACTTGACCATTCAGACACTTTATATACCGGTTTACGGTCACCGTTTAAGTCTTGACCACTCGGACGCACTGCATTTTTAAAGTTACCGTTCAGTTTTGCGCCTTGACCGGTCGGGAACTAAGCCTAAAATTTACCGATAAAATTTTTCCTTTGACCGCTCGGACACGCTATATTACAAAATAAATTATTACCCTAGATAAATAAATTTAATTTGCTGTTAAATAATTTTAAAATGTTAAATTTTCAGATTTGTTTCTTTTCGTTTCCGAAGAAGTAAAAAATAATCCGAATTATGCAGGTCAACTCCCGTTTATTTGTACAGAAATCCTCCGAAAAGACATTCCCGCGTGAACGTAAACTTAACTCAACATTTCGGTACCGCCGCGATTGCATTTTCACGGCCAAACGAAATAAATGACTTTAACGGGAGCTTTTTTTGTAGTTTTTTTCACGTCAAATATGTTTCCAAGTGCAAACGAACAGAACGCAATCGAGAAAAATGGCGATACGTAGAGGAAATCACTTGGCAACCAACCATATAATCAAACAGATGAGCCAACGAATTGAACCGCGATTGGCACACCGTTACATACATATACATATATATCCCAACTGATTTATTTACAACGTATAGCACGTTTAACTTTTCCGCGCCGTGCCGCGTACTTTCCTTCGTAATTAGAAAAATAAGCAATTTTTCCTTCTCGCTAATTTTTCCTCAGTCCGTCCCGCGCCGTCCCAACAGTTACTTCGCAAGGTCCCACTCCGGTAACTTAACGGAGCCGAACTGTCACCCAATTTAAAAACCCCGACACCCGAACGTGCCGCTTGGATAAAGACAAGTTTCTCATAAATCCCCAAATTCCTTATTTTTCATTATTTACGCTACCGCTGAAAAGATCCTCAAGTATTCCTAATCATTGTTAATTTTTACCGGGACTCTCCCGCACTTGCCGTTAACCAAGCGGACGTTTATCTCGCGTCCGTTCGTCCACCGGAAAAAGGTATTGCTATTTACAGGTGTAATGTACAAGTTAAAATTTGTCAATCAGTCAACAGGTGAACAGTGGAACAATTTTTCGTTAACAATTTGGGAGAAGGGGGGTAGGGAACGGTGCGACGAGGTACATCTTTCTCCCTAATTTCCAATCTAACCCCCGAAACTTATCGGGCCGCAAACCGGCTCCGGGGATCTGCGAACGTGGCTTACGTGTTACGTAGACTGTGAACGTAGGGATTCCGGGTGGCGCAACGGGATCCCGGTTGCGCGAAGAACACCGGCACAATCTCCGTAACCGTCCAGTGACATGCGTGTCTCTACGATACATCCCTAAGAGAACATGAGAGAAACATACAGAAACAAAGTTAATATTTTGTAAGTCATTTAGTATCTCGCTTACTTATTCCCAAATACAATCATTTAACCTATTGAATTATCCATTCGATAAACCACTTGACCATTCATTAATTCACTTATCCGTTCCTTACTCCACATATTCAATCAATAATCCACTTATCTCTTCATTGATTCACTCATTTATTCCGCTTGCTAAACATATTCCAATATTAATCCACTTATGCCTGCATTAATTCACTCATCCATTCTATGCTCCAAGTATCCCTTCATTAATTCACTCGTGCATTCCTTTAACCATGTATTCAATCATTAATCCACTTATCTGTTCCTTACTCCACATATTCAAGCAATAATCCACTGATCTCTTCACTAGTTCACTCATCAATTCCGTGCACCAAGTATATCCCTTCATTAATTCACTCATCCATTCCTTTATCCATGTATTCAATCATTAATCCACTTATCAATTCATTAATCCACTCATTTCTGCATTATTCACATGTTAATTCCTTCCATCACTTGTTTATTCCTTCATTAATTCATTTATCCATTCAGCTACTCGTTAATTCACTTCTGCATTCACTCACTCATTGACATATTCACTTATTCATTCACTTCATTAAGGTACCCATAAATTCACTTATTACTTCTGCATTAATCCACTTATTTATTCACTCATTCACTTATTAATTCACTTGTACATTCACCCACTCATGTATACATTTATGAATACACCTACTCACTAATTCACTTAGACTATATTTATCCACTCATTCATTCACTTTTATATTCACCCACTCACCGATACACTTCTACATTTACATATTCATTAATTCATCCACTCACTTACACATTGATCCACCTACTTCTTAATTCACTTATTTATTCACCCATATACTCATTGACTTATTCATCTCTCTAATTCATCTATCACTTCATTTGCTCTTCACCTACAAACTTATCCATTTAACCATTCACTTATCCCTTCCGCCATCCCCTTATCCCTTTGCTAAATTCCCCGGAAGGTTGCTGCAATGTTTCCGGAACACTTCGCGATCCCAAAGACACACACGTAGAGGTTACTACGCGGAACTGACCCTTCGCTTACTTGTTCACTTTGTCCATTGCGTCTTGCAACCGAGTGCCGTTCATGTTGGGCATCAACCGGTGGAAAATCTCCTTGACGAAGGTGTTGGTGATGCCGGGACAGGACCTTTCGGCCGAGTCGAAAGCGTCGCGCAGCTCGCTCATCGCTCCGTTGCGGTGGGACAGTTCGGAGCTCCTCGAGTTGTTCTGGTGCTTTCTTTCCATCTGGGGGTGGGACAAACAAGAGTGTCCAATGGGGTAACGGACATGGGGTAGTTACCGGATACGTTACCTCGGTGATCAGAGGGTGGATGACCGTGGACAGGCAGTTGGGTGTCTTCTGAGGAGCCGGGATGGCACTCGGAGGAGACCTGGACCTGGGAGGAGACTTCTTCTTGTCCGAGTCCCACTTGTTCTCGGGAGGTTCGCCGATGAACGGAGGGGGAGGAGCCACGGAGGCAGGCCGTTGCTGGAACAAAGATGGATCGCGGTTACAAAAGACGGTCAACTTTTTTTATTATCAACTATTCTAATTTGCCATAAACATTTCTACTTTTACGGTAAACTCTATTGTGGCAAGATTCCTTTATAGTCAACTATGTACTTTCAATTTTCCAACAATATTTCTTCCTTTACAGTCAACTCTCACGCAGCAAAATATTCTTTACAAACTTTCAACAACTTTAACTCATTTGGACATATTTACATTCCTTTATAATAAACTTATTTAACTTTCCAACTTTAATTGCTTTACTGTCAACTGTTATAAACAACTTTTTAACTTTAATTGCTTTACTATCAACTCTAATGCAGCAAAATCTATATTATAATCAACTTTGTAACTTTCCAACTTTAATTGCTTTACTATCAACTCTCCAATACAATGAATGAATTCATTTACAGTCAACTCTAACACAGAACACAATTTCTTTCACAATAACTTTTAATTTTCCACTATAATCTCCGCTTTTATATCTTTCCAATATTAATTCCTTTACAGTCAACTCTCCAATGAAGCCAATAATTCATTTTATTTACAGTCAACTTTAATGCAGCACAATTTCCTGTGTATTCAATTACTTTTAATTTTCGATCATCCTTTAGTCAGTTTTTTCATTATAATCAACTTTTATAATTTCCCAACATTAATTCCTTTACAGTCAACTCTCCTAAACAGTAAATTCTCCTGTATATTATCATTGTTAACCATTTTAACTTGTTTTACATCTTTTCTTACTGTCCATCACGCGCCTATTTTAGCTTTCCTCCATTACAAACCACTTCCCTTACAGTCAACATTTTATCTAACCTTCCAAGCTTCACGGTAAATTCACCGTACTACACCATGGACATTTTAAAAATAAATCCAAGCAAATGGGGACTTTTACCTTGTAAAATATGTTGTTATCGTGTTGGGTGTGCATGATCGCCGAAGACGGTGGCGGCTTTCCGTTCTGCGACATTTTACTCGCGATGAGCAACATCTCCGGCGGCGGCGCGGTCACCGTATGAATCCACGAGTCATCGGTACTGGAGTCACCTTTTGATGAATCCCTGCAAGTCACCCAAAAGTTTTAATAAATTAAACCCCCAAACTGCCTTAACCGGCAAATAAAATCTGCGGACTTACGAATCGGAGCCGTCCGATTCGCTGTCGCTGCCGTGATTTCCCTGCGACTTCCACCTCTTGAACCGTTCAATCAGATCGATGAGGTAGCCATTCTTCTTGGCCTTCTTAATGAAAGGGTACTTCAGCAACTCTTTGGCTGTCGGCCTCTGAAATATCAAATTGTTTCGAATTAGGCTTAAGTTGAAATTTCTACGCGGAAAAATTTATAAATTACGTTTTCGGGGTCTTTGTTGAGGCAAGCTTCAACAAACTCTTTGAACTGTTTGCTGTAGTTGCCTGTTAACTGAGGTGGGTTGTTCTTGGGGATGAGGAACAGGACCCGCATCGGGTGAAGCTCCGAGTTCGGAGGTTCCCCTTTCGCCAGTTCGATGGCCGTGATGCCCAAACTCCAGATATCGGCCTGGAAATTAATAATAATTAATTTCATATTTTAAACACTAATATATGAACAGGAATTATCAATATCATATTAGAAATGTAACAGTGAGATTTCCCCATTTTTCATTCGACGCGGCAAAATGAAACTTTTCGCGCGAATTTCTGTTACCGTGAAAAAATAGTTCAGATTAATTAGTTTTAGTATTTTGGGGAGTAAAAACAACTTAAATTTTAAATTGTCATTAGTTTTAGGAAAAAAGTGAGAATAAATTTATGTATGTTATTAATATTTACGTACATTGTTCAGTCTGAAACAAGAGATGAATAAGTAAATAAATGAGTAAGTAAATACCGGCAAATGAGTAAATAAATGAGTAAATGAATAAGTGAATGAATAAGTAAATGAATAAGCGAATGAATGAATAAGTAAATAAATAAATAAATAAATGAGTAAATAAGTAAATGAATAAGTGAATGAATTAGTAAAAAAATGAGTTCAAATAAGTGAGTAAATATGTAAATTAATAAGTTAATTAATAAGTGAATGAATAAGTAAATGATTGAAATAAATGAAAAAGTAAATGAAAGAGTAAATGAATAAGTATAAATGAATAAGTAAATAAATGAATAAATTGCATAAATAATAACTATCTAATTAGAAAATACTAACAAACAAATAGAATATTACACTTTTCTAATTATATATTTATTAAAACTATTCCATTGAAAGTCCAACCGAAACCGTGTTATAAAGTAGATTATCGCGCGAAGGTTAACCGATGATTGCGCGAATTACCTGCTATCAATTTATTTACCAACAGCATTATTTCATCCTAGATTATTACATTGCAATTTTATTATATCTCTAATTTTAATTAAACCAATTTTAACAACCAGTAATATTTAACCTAAATTTCATGTCAGCGCGTTGACAAGGCTAACGAGTCGCGAAGTTATTCCGTCCTTCACCTAAAAATCTGATAATTTTTCTAAAGTAACTATAATTTTTCTAATACAATTCATTTAAATTATTTCAAATTATTTCTGATTTTTATAAAATAATTGTTTATTTTTTACGTGAAAAATCCAACTTTACGGTTAGAAATCAAACAATTTACCTTGGAATCGTACGCGGACTGTTTGATAACCTCCGGTGCCATCCAGAAAGGTGTTCCAACGAAGGTGTTCCTCTTCGAAGTCGTGTTGGTCAGCTGACCGGCGACTCCGAAATCCGCTAACTTTACGTCACCCATCTCGGAAAGTAAAACGTTAGCGGCTAGAATTTAGAAATATGGGATTAGAAGTTAGGAAAAAAAGTTACGTGGCAAGTTTTAAGAAAGTTTTACGTACCTTTGATGTCGCGATGAAGTTTTCGCTCCGAATGAAGGTAGTCTAACCCTTTGAGGACTTCACGTAGAATTATCGCAATATGCATCTCTTCGAAGTTCCCCGCTTTCATCAGGTCCAGCGCTGACCCTCCACCCAGGTACTCCATAATAATCCATAACTTAGTCCCCTTAAAACAATAAAAACCCCTAAATTAAATTCCCAAACTTTACGTGATTAAACGTAAAATATTTTCTATTCCAACTTGCGTCAAAGTTCCGTCAAGCTTTCGGTAAACCGGCAACATAATTACGTAGATTTTACCTATTTTGGATTACGTATAGGTGATTTTAACTAGTATAGTAAGTGTAGTAATAGTTAAGAAGTTTTTAGTTTAATACGCGACTCGTTAAATTTTTAAATCGAATTTAAGTGATTGTAAATATTGGATTTTACACAGTTAACATTGTATTTTTCTAAAGGGTTATTTTCAAGGTTAGAAACGAAATTAAACTAGTTGTTAACCAGTAGTTAACTATTAGTTAACCACTAGTTACCGGTAGTTATATATTTCCCAAAAATACATTCGTGTGTAGTAGAACTTTACTTATTAGCTGCTATTAGTAGTTATTTAATTATACTAATTAGTAATAGTTAACGGTGGTCAATAATAGACAGCAGTTGGTTAACATTAGCAATGGTTAACGCTAGTCAACAAGCTTGTGGTAATTAACGCTAGTCAATTATAGTTTGCAGCAGTTAAGATTAGTCAAATATAGTAAACATTAGTTAATAATAGTTAGTAGTAGTTAACCAGTAGTTACCACTAATTACTGCGCGGCAAATAAATATTAAGTTTGTTTTTTGAAAATCTTCGCGCCAAACTAAAATACGATACTGAAGTTGATATTGCTAACAGTAGTTATTAGTTAAAGTTAGTTAATAATATTTAGTAGCTAGTAGTTACCAGTAATTACCACTATTTACTGTAACACTAGGAAATAAATTAAGTGTTTGAAATTATTCGCGCTAACCTAGAATACAATACTGAAGTTGATAATATTGCTGTTAACAGTAGTTACTAGTTAAAGCTAGTTAACAGTTAGCAGTGGTTACCAATAATTACCAGTAGTTACTGTGACACTACTAAATGATAAGTTTGCATGAAATCCTTCGCGACAACCTTGAATACAATGATACCAAAATTTTTATAGCGGTTAACAGTAGTTATTAGTTACCGTTAGTTAATAATAGTTAACAGTGGTTACCAAAATTACTACCAGTTATTGTGATACTTATAAATAATAAGTTTTTCTTGAAACACTTCACGACAACCTTGAATGCAATGATAAAATTTGTATAGCGGTTAACGGTATAGTTATTATTAGTTAACACAAGTTAATAATTGTTAGCAATAGTTACCAGTAATTACCACTAGTCACTGACATACTCATAAATATTAATTTAACGTGGAGCTCTACACGGTAAACTTGAATACGACAATACCAAAATTTGATAGCGGTTAGCGTTATAGTTAATATTAGTTAATTAGTTACCGTGATTCTATTCACGAGTGGGGTAAAATGCACTACAAACCGCCACATATCACACTGTGGAATTCGACATTATCTATCGGAATCCATGCGCAAGTTGCAATCGAAGACCTCCCGAGTGTTTATTCGTTTACTCCGCGGAATACCTTCCGGACAAGTTGTCGCGGTTACCATCACGTACCTTGAGAAATGATCCAAAATATTTGGTGACAAAAGGGCTGTCGCATTGGGACAACACCATGATCTCCTGCTGGATGTCTTCGATCTCATCTTCGGCTTCTTCCAGGTCGATAATCTTGATGGCGACCACTTGCTGCGTCCGGTTATCGATTCCCTTGAACACTTCGCCGAAGGAACCTTTCCCTATCCTTTCCTGCTTCGTGAAGATCAGTTCTGGATCCACTTTCTGCAAGTAAACAACGGGGAAGATCAACTTAGATCAATCAGACCTGAAAGAAGCAACGCGGGGCCAAACGGAACGCGAAAGGACCTGACGATAACTTCCGCTTAGACGATCCATCGCTCTGAGGGACGGCATTGCCTCTGACTTTGAGCAAGCTTTGAGTCACATTAAAGAATTTCCTTGATCAATATTGACTTTTATCAGTTCAAATTATCAGCAGATAAAAGATAAAAAGTCAACAACACAATCTTTCGTAATGACAGCATCGCGGAACCAACAATTACCTTTGCGCGAAGGCGGATCGATACGATTTTAAACCGAGTTCAATTCCTCTTAATTCCTAGATAATAACCTACAGTCATAGTGAAACAATGTAGGAAAGCAATGTGGACTACAAAAATACCTTATATCAGCTGAAATTAATTACTATTTATCTTTTGATGTAACTTTTGTCGCGGACTTGAATCGAAAAACAGCCGCGACAAGCCTATTTTGTTGATTACATTTTATAAAATAAGGTAGTTCCTACTAATAAAAATGACTGTACATAATGGTAAAACATGTTAATTAGTGTGACTAAACAGGGGCAATTTTATGTATATTCAAACATAAGCGGATAAGGGACTACATTATTGGGAACGGAACGATCGCGTGCACGCGCGAATCCAACTTTTCTTCATTTTAAGGCAAAATGTAGGATTTTGTTACTTAAAAATGAATATAGATTATGTTAAAACATGTTAATTTACATATCTACACAGTGGGAAGATGTGAAGTATATTGAAAGATACGCGGTGAAGAAATTAGCTGAGAAGAGGAACGCTCGCGTGCACGCACAACTCCAATTTTCTTCATTTTAGAGTTTATTTTTAAGCACAAATAAAATAATAAATATAGTTAAAATTATTATAGGGTGCTTAGAATTACTTCAAGTTGGTTTTTATAAGCAAAATGACTCTTAGGATTGTGTTATGAACCGTATTAAAATCAGGAGCAATCGCGTGTAGGGGTTATGTGAATCGCAAACAAGCGGTCGGAACACCGAAAAGCAATTTTCTTTTCCCAATTGTGCATTTTAAAACAGCATGAATAATTATGGTGGAAACAGAATCACCTTTTGCAGTCAACTGTGGGAAAGAAACAAACTTGACTTCGTGTCGGGAAGTCGCGCAAGTCGATAAACCAAGGCTTACGACATTTCGCGCAAAAGTTACAGTCCATGACTTATTTTTGTTAAATTAAAATAATGAATTAATTTCTTTATAGTCTAGACACAAACTAGTATTAACTATTGGGGCTATAAAGTGTTCAATAATGCCTCACGGTGATAACACGAACACGCGCACTAGTTGTCGATTCGGTCCGGGTAAAATAGAAAATAACTGTATACTTATTTATAAGATGGAAAATATTTAAGTTGTCCTTATCAGAATATCAGATTGAGAAAAGAAAAAGCAGGCTTACTCATGCACCTTGAGAAAACAAAATGGCGAATCAGAGTGAGGTCAAGCGAGGTCCACGCGTGAGATAAATACTAAAAATGTTGATTTCTGTCGCGGAAATAAAAAATAACCCATGGCAACAAGTGCAGGGTAATTTCTCAGAAAGTTTCTGTCCAACAATTGAGATGTTACTATGGAAGTTCGGCAAGATGGAAATTCCTGCGATGACAGGGTTGTTAACGACACAATCCGGATTTTCGATTACAGCGGTGTCAACGTTCGTTCAGCCAGGGTAATCATAAAAGATTGTTGGATTGAAGTTGCAGTGATTGTTTGGGCATTTTTTGGCCGAGAAAAGTGGCCAAGTGTGAAATATGTCTCCAAAATGGCCGCTGGCTGCACGAAAATTTCCGCTGCACGACAACGCGCGTAGAAAACATTTAAAAACACACTAAATGTTATTAGTTATTAGAAAGTAAAAGTTCCCAAAGTTCATTTTCTTGAAGGTATAGACTAATTTAATAATAAAATCAAGAGAAATATATTGTCAGTTGCTCGAAAATGGCCGCCGCGCGACTTCGCAAGATCTAATGCGCAAAAATTAGTTTAAAAACGCACTAAATGATATTAACTATTAGAAAGTAAAAGTTCCTAAAGTTCATTTTCTTGAAGGTATAGAATAATTTAATAGTAAGATAAAGAAAATAATTGTCGGGTTGCTCGAAAATGGCCGCCGCGCGACTATGCAGGATCTAACGCGCATAGTATTAGTTTAAAAACGCATTAAATCGCATTAAATAATAGAAAGTAAAAGTTCCTAAAGTTCATTTACTTCAAGATTTAGTAATAAAATCAATAAAATAATAACAGGATTTTATGGTTTTTATGAAAACCTTTGAAACGGAAGTAAATTTCAAAAATGCATATAAATTTTCCAATTTCTTTCCTGAATTAGTGAATATTCAAAACTTCTACACACTTAATTCACTTCTTTCCAAATAAAATAATAACATCATTGGTAAGATAAATGAAATAAAACAAGTTTACGATAGTTTCCAGTAAGCATTCCGCACGGAGTTCAAAAACCTTTTATTACTTTCAATGGCAATGTAATCAGCAATTTCCATTTAACAATCAGCAATTACTTAATTAATTAAAACTTATCAGACTTAATCAACAAATGCCACTTTTAATTGGCTAAATAATCACGGTAAAAAAACACGGAAGTTCAACGTCTCGCCGCGCGACAAGTTACCGATAGTCACAACCGCTGCATTTTCTACTAAAACCGATTTTACCTCGTTTAAAATCACCAATTTTAATATGAAGAGTCAGAAAATATTGTGAAGAGTTTGCTGAAAAATAAAATAAAAATCACGCAGACGGAATCACCGATCTGTGACGCGTGACGGAAAGACGAAAGTCAAGGAAAAAGTCAAAATCACCTTGAATAATAGTAAACTAAAACTGTATCAGAGTCTAACTTAAAGCTTTTACTCAATATTCTTGAAGTTTAAGCAAATACTCAATTGAAACATTGTTGGAAATAAGTTTAACAGCGTTATCCGTTCGTTAGCTTTACGTTGCGATTTCACGACAAGATGTAACTGTTGATATCTGTGAGTATACTCAATGAAAGTAGCTCAAAATACTTATGGAACTCAATTTCAGATTGAGCAAATGCTCCACAGTAACAATATAAATGTATAACATTAATACATCATTTATGTTTCACGAGAATAAGAACTGTGCGCTACGCGTTTAGTTACACGGAAGATTGAATTGTTGAGTTTGAGCATTTGCTCAGCTCATTTTGGACAGTAGCATTGTCTCAACTCAATCCTGAGCTCTAATTGATGCAATCTAGCTGTGGAAATTGTCCAAAGTTAAGACATTACTTATGATAATATTCAAGATGGAAAGGTTTGCGCGGCACGTTAAATACGCAGGTTAGATTTTTCAGTTTGAGCATTTGCTTAGCTCATTTTAGACAATAGCATGGTTTCAGCTCAATTCTGAGTTCTCATTCCAGCAATCTAGTTGTTCAATTCGTCTAAAGTTAAGACATTACTTATACTCTACGTGAATCATAACTTCTCGCGACACTTTAAGGTACACGAAAGGTTAAGCTGCTGAGTTTGAGCAATTGCTTAACTTATTTTAAACAGTAGCATTGTCTCAATGCAATCCTCATCTCTAATTCAAGCAACCTAGTTGTACAAATTGTCCTAAGTTAAGACATTATTTGTGCTCTGAATGTATTCGCGACGTGCCGAAGGTATGCGGAAGGTAAAATTGGCCAGTTTGAGCATTTGCTTAGCTCATTTTATAAAGTAGAAATATTCCAACTCAACCCTGAGCTATTATTCATGCAATCTGGCTGTTTAAACAGTCGAAAGTTAAGCCATTACTTAGACTATACGCGAATAAGAACTTCGCGCGACCCGTTAAGGTACGCGGAAGGTTAGATTGCTGAGTTTGAGAATCTGCTTAGCTCATTTTAGAGAGTAACACCGTTGCAACTCAACCCTGAGCTCTAAGTCAAGAATTCCTTATGTACAAGTTGTCCAAAATGAAGACATCACTCATGTTCCTTTGAAATAAAGTTTCGCGCGACTCGTTAAGAAACGCGGAAGGTTTGATTGCTGAGTTTGAGCACGTGCTTAGCTCATTTTAGAGAGTAACATCGTTTCCAATCAACACTGAGCTTTAATTCAAGAGAGCTAGATGTACAAATTGTCAAAAATTAAGACATCTCTCATGTTCCGTGGAAATAAGAATTTCGCGTGACTCATTAAGGTACGCGGAAGGTCAGATTGCCGAGTCTGAGCATTTGCTTAGCTTATTTTAGAGAGTAACACCGTTTCAACTCAACCCTGAGCTCTAAGTCAAGAGATCTAGTTGAACAAATTGTCCAAAATTAAGACATCACTCATGTTCCGTGGAAGTAAGAGTTTCGCGCGACTCATTAAGGTACGCGGAAGGTCAGATTGCTGAGTCTGAGCATTTGCTTAGCTTATTTTAGAGAGTAACACCGTTTCAACTCAACCCTGAGCTCTAAGTCAAGAGATCTAGTTGAACAAATTGTCCAAAATTAAGACATCACTCATGTTCCGTGGAAGTAAGAGTTTCGCGCGACTCGTTAAGGTACACGGAAGGTTAGATTGCTGAGTCTGAGCATCTGCTTAGCTCATATTTGAGCATTGACACGGCCAGCAGCATCGAATCATGCAAGCCACTTGATAATATTTGCTAATTTGTGAGACAGTGAAACTAGTTTTTGCCAGCAACTTTACGTAGAGAGCTGAAGGCGAAAAGGTAAGAGGATGAAGGTCAACAAACTGACAACCTACCTCTTTACAAATTTGCACACAACATAAAAAATTCACACAACTGCAACATAACAAATCCCAGCATGCAATGCAACAGTAAAAAAAGATCACAACACACTTTGCAAAGCTCGATAACCCGTCCTTCAATTCCACTCATCTCTGCACAAAAATCCCAACTCCTACAGGTCTACGATGATCGCGTGACCTTTACTTTTCAAATTCCACTTTAACATGTTAACATCTTACAAAACTACCATTATATTCAACCAAAACTACCACTTAACTCATACTAAACTCAAATATGAACGAATGAAACAAACCAGCAATGTGGAATAATGTTTTAAGTGTTCATACTGTCCGCTCCGAAAGCGACAAACTTGATTTTTGTTTTTTTTATTTTTTAATAATAAATTCCAATATACTAATTATTATTAAACTATTAACAAATCAAACCCAAAAACCTTCTTTGGTTTAGTTTATTATTATTTTAACTATAGTGTTCCCCAGAAAAAAGATTCAAGTGGCATTTTCAAAGTTTGCGCGAAATCAATAATCGCAAAAACTTTGGAAATTTATTACACAAAATAGTTGTTATATTTTAAAATAAATTTCGAAACACGAATAATAATGATTTTGCAGTAAATGGGGTCGATTGTAACAAACCTGGAATGTTTAAACTATATTTAGAATATTTATTTTAACGTTTCATCGGATTTTTGTCGAAGCGAAAATCAGATTATTTTCAATATTCTTCACTTTTCTCAAATTAAGTTATTTAAAATAAGGCAATCTACAAACTCCCTGACTTATCCAGGTTTCCCTACCTATTGTGAAGTATCCTTATTCATTCAGAAATTCCCTGACTTTAAAACAAATTTATTTAAAAATGATTTCTCCTGTATTTTAAATTTAATTCGTATTCGAATAACATTATTTAAATCAAATGTCCCCCATGTTCCATTTAATGACATTATATTCCATGAATTCCCTGACTCATTGAATACAGGTGAAACAGGGATAAGCAGTAACTAATATTGAATAAATACGAGCAATCATATCGAAGGAAATTTTATTTTTGGGAGTGATTTAAATAAATTTTAATTGATTTGGTGAAAAAAGTGCTAATTTTCTTTATTTGGAACGTTCCAATTTGGAAAGTTGAGTAGTTAGACATTTAAAATTTACAAGGAACATAAAGTTAAACATTGTCTAGACAACTGTTTTCCGTTTTTTCCATAATCTTGTCTAGTTTCTTCGCAATAAATTCAAAACTGGGGGTTGAAGTTGTTCTTCGGCATGTCATGCGATGGAAAACTCCACCAGGGGGCACTGACATCACCTAGGTCTTCTCCTTCATTATAAATACTATCCACCAATTAACCAGTAATAAAACACAATTTACTTTCAAGTTATGGTTATTAATGACATATTTTAATGTGTATTTTGGGAAAACAAAATTCCTTGCATTCCAGGTTTTCCAGGTCAAATGAAATGTACAAGGAATTCTGACACACCCTGTAACCTCGACCCATAACCTGAACTGTGTGAAATATTACAAGCACACGCCATTTTAAGTAACAACCAAAAAATATCGAAATAGAAATGTGGAAATATCCATTTAAAATATTTTAATTGTTAAGGCAAACATAATACCATTTTAATTCATTTTTTAGCCAATAGATGGCACTAAATCACAACAATGGTTTATTTAATTCCCAATTATCTTAAATAATTACACTCAAAACAACTTGAAAAATATAAAATAGTAAAAGAAAACTTGTACAATTATCATCATGGTGAGACTTTCTCATAATTCCAATTAGATAATATGATATAAATTAATGAAGTTCATTAAATTCTCATTAGTTTCTATACAGATGTGGCAAAATAATTATGTTTAGACTGTTAAAAATTTATTTCGCTGCGAAACGCTCCGTTAACTTGATTCTGTTCGTTCAATGTACTCATAAAACATTTTTGATGTTTATATAACACAATTAATTATGTTTTTAGTCATTTAAATCGAATAAATTTGGTCCTAATATTTTTATTTTAATGGTTAAATTGTTTTTGTTGCGAAAACGCGTCGTTGACGTAACTTTGCACATTTTTTTCCAAGTTCAAAAACTGCTCAACAACTGTTTCAGAACATCAAAAACTGTTTCAGAACATCAAAAACTGTTTTTAGAAACATAACATTTGGCTTTAGAAGCTCTAAGTATATTGTAATTCTAAAATGGGATTTTTGATCTTACCAATCGATGACCGGGTCTCGGCGGCTGTGCCCACGTCTGCCATCGGAACAAGTTAGCGGATTGCAACCCGGTCCAAACCGTTGAATTAGAAGGTGCCAAACTATGGCCTAACCCTCTGGTAAACCCCAAATTCCCTGAGGAATGTGCACTGTTCGAAATCGGAACAGTAGAAGGGGCCACATAGCGAAAGTTTGCGGCCCGCGACTCGTATCGCGCCGGCATCCCGCGTGATAATCCTGCGAGTGGTCCTAGTGGACCATTGGAGCACTGGGGGGTTCCTTACTTCACATTCGAACGTTTGGAATAGTTCCAGATGAAGGGAACAGTGAGGAGGGAATAAAGGAACGATGCGGAGTCGGTGGAGGTTCGCGAACAAGTGGCGAGAAGGTTGTTTGGTGGTTCTGGTCGGTGAACAGGTTACACTGGTTCCAGTGTACAAATATGGAGGAAGAAAAAGATACAGGGAAGTTGATCTTACATACATTGTGTAGGGGAAAAAAGTAGGAGCAAAAAATGATACGTGTTCTATGCTGTGCACGCAATCCAACAGTTAAAAATTGAGACAATGGGAATGAGAAATTCGCGCAGATGGGTGTTTCGCGCAAAGAGACATTGTAGAAAATGGTGGCAACCGATGTCAAATTGCAGGTCAAACCCTTGCAAACCACACATTTGCACATCTTCAAACCCAAAAGCAAAGTGGAATTTTTAAAAATATTCAAACATCCGAAATTACGAGCCGAATAGTGAACATCAAGGTTGTCGACAACACGAAACGCGCTGAAAATGAGCTTAAAACACATTAAAATCGCTCATAATTATAGATAAAATTAAAACAAATTCAAAATAGTAGTATTGCACTTGTTAGTTAAGTAACCGAACATGAGAAAGATTTTTAAAAAATACAAGGATTAAAATAAAAAATTATATTGCAATGAAAATCAGCTTGAAAAACTGAAGGTTATCGGCTAAAATTCACTTGTAAACGTATCAAAATCAGTATTAATGTAAGGTTAGTACTAATTTCCTCCAAAATGGAGGAAATGAACAGGTTTATTCAAGAATCTAATGAGAAAAGTTGATATAAAGTTGAAAAAATGTCGAAAATAGAGAAAAATTACATTTTATGCGAGAAAAATTTAATAATCACTTTAAAAATAATCTCTTAATTAAACAAGCTTCACATTGCACTTAACAACTCGTAAACTATGTATTTTAATTATTAAACAAACATATATTGAAAATTTAAGCCAAATTATGATACTTTTCCCATGCGCAAGTTAAGCCTAACTAAACAAATTTCATTTTCCATTAAGCTAAACATTTTTTAATAATAATTAATAAAATGGAATTTAGTGAAATATGGTAGGAAATGTTTAAGAGATGTGTTAGCAATGTTATGTTGTCAAGTAAGTTGTAAAACAACCTTACGGAATAGGGATTTAAGCGGCAACTTGTCGCGAATGTGTTTTTCCGCGTTAAATAATTCAGGAATATTATTATAATGAAAACTATGTTAATTTTAGGATAAATTATAGTTAAGATGGGAGGAAATGTTGAATGTAAGTAGTTGTTGGTGGTAGTTTAGGTAAAAACATGTTGGAAATTTGTGGAAATATTGTTAGAGGTTTGCCGAGATCATGGAAGCGGTTATGGGTCAGGGAGGGTTTTTTCTTGATTTTCTTCGCTCACAATTCCATACCAATTATTGTTATTGGCGTTTTTCAAAGTTGTTACCATTGTGATGCGAATCTCACAATCGCCAATTGTATTTGTGGCATTTAAAAAAATAATAATCCAAAATGGCCGCCGCGTTCTCATTCATAACAATGAAATTCCACAAGTGAACCCATTTATCACCAACACCCAAAGAAGGTTAACACTTTAAAGTTATTTAAATTCCACTTTCAAATTGAATTAATAGTACTTAAGTTACACCTGACATGATAATTACATTTATTAAAATTAAATTAAAATAATTATTCAAAATTAAATTGGAAAATAAATTGCAATAAAATTCGAAAATTAATTACAATAAAACTGCAAATATTTATATATAATTAAGTTGAAAAACTAATTAAAAGTCATTAAAATGTATTTAATGTTCTTCAAAAATCAAACATCAAATTAAGATTCCTTTTTACGTAATTTTATATTTGAAATTTATAAATAATTTAATAACATACAAAAATAAAAATGAAATTTAATTAGGTAAATTAACTAAAATAAATAGAAATTAATTATAAATTAATATTTATATTACAACAATATTAAAGAGCTTTGTCTACACATTGAACTGTATATAGTATTTAAATTTAATGTGGTATTTAGCAACAACAAAAAATAAAATATTTAAAAGATATGATGAAATTAAATTGGAATTTGGAATAAAACATTATTAAAAATTAAAACAATGAAAACATTTAATTTTAAAAATTGGTAGTTTGAAGTACATTAGTTTTATCAATTTTTATTAATGCAGTTAAACATTTTAGAAGCAGGAAAACAGATGCAGAAAATGTAAAGTAGTTCAAGAAGAATTTGCGATGCTACAAGTCCGCAAACAAAAGTTCAAAATTTCCGGTTGGAAAATTGCAAAGCAACAAGAATGTAGTTGTAATAATAATAGTAATAATAATAATGTGCTGCATTCGCATCACTGAACCAGTTGAATAAGATCTGGCAACACGATTTTCTAAAAACAAAATCAAACCAAAAACTAAAACCAAACCGCGACACAACGCCGCGTAAAAGTTTTTTGGTTTATTTTGAAATAATTACATTACAAAATTAATTAATATTATATTATTTTATTTACAGACTTTGCAGAGTTTGTAACTTTACTTTAAATTGGATTAGGAATTTATAAATTGTAAAGTAAAAGGTAAAAATTATAGGGCACAACGCGAAACACGAACGCGCGAAGTATGCGTGAAAAATCATTTTTCTATATTATTTATACAAGTAAATATTTAAAAAGTTTGCTACAAAATGTAGGACAAGGGAGTTTGGTATGGTTTTTGTCCAGGTGAATAGTCACGTTTAATTAGTGCAAAAAACCAACGGTTGGCGGCGCTTTTCATGTGGCACACATATTTCCAACTCGTGCCCGAAAAATCCAGAAATTAAACAAAAAATCCCTGAAATTTCCATATTATCAAAAACTAAAATATCTCCCCTCATTTCCATTCCCACAAGAAAAATATAATAATTATCATCTTCATTAAATTCCCGCAACAAATTATTCAAAAAGCCGCGCGACACGACATCGTTTGACGTATCGCGGTTAACTATTTTTTATTAAATTAATTAAACCAACTAAATTAACAATAAAATTACACTGCATTCCTAAATGAATTTATAACAAACTAACATATTTTAATTGCAATATAAATTAGTGAATTAAAAAATATTCGAAAAGACGTAAAATATCCGAACGACACGAAAACATCTCAATTAACCAAATAATCTACAGCTGTTTGTTTTAATAATGTTATTTATAAAGAAAAACATCAAAGGAAACAAAAAAATTATATTTGTTCAAGGATAAGAATGATTAATAAAAGATAAGTAACAAAAATATCGCGACAAACCAAAATATCGCTAAAATTCGTTAAAAATAATTAATTACTCTGCTAAATAACCCTATAATTCAGTAAATTAAGCATTAAAATGTGTTCTAATACACTGTATTCTATTTGTAATTAATAAGTATAATAAATATTAACTGAACACGGTTTGAAAATGATTTTAATTCGCGCGCAGTTATACGCGTATTCGCGAAATCTTTTCTAAAACAATAATTAAGAGTTTAACTAAGGATGTAATTAAGGAAGTTGTACTTAACAACATTAAAGGAAAGTCAGGAAATGAAGAAACTAATTAATAATAAATAGAAATGTTAAATATTTAGTTCAAAAAGTGATAAAATGTGTTTCGTCGCGCGCAGATAAACCCTTATTCCGCGTTGCATGCGGCATACGAGAAAAAACTTGTTGGATAATGATTCTGAGTGGTTTTTTGTAAGGTTGTTGTGATGATTGCGTTTTAAACATGAAGAGATGCACATGGGAAATATTTTTAGATATAATTGCCATTGTAAAATCAAAAGTTGTTTGATTTTGCCACCCGGCGGTGCTGCAGACAGCCATTTCACGTGTCTGTCCTGAAACGAGGTCGCCATTGGGACAAAAATGCGATTAACACGCCTTGAAAAACATTAGATAAGTTGTCAGCAAACTGTGAACACTTTCCTCAAACAGGCAAATGAACCGTACTCAAAGCTGAGTCGATGACTCAATTTTTACAGACATCTAAACAAGCAAATACTTTAAAATTAAGGTCACCATTTTCACTCTTCTGCTCTAAATACTTTTCATCCTTATTTCCCACTCCTACCGCTAGAGGCACCACCGTCCAAATCCCACCGTAATGGCCGCCAACAACCTAGCGCCATCTCTGGACGACACAGCGAACTAAATGACTTTTATTGATTTTTCCGCTATACCTCGGAAGATTCTCATTCAATTCAAAAAATACACATTACCGAATATTTAGAGGGGTAATCGATACATATAATGGCATTATGTACAGGGTGATCAATAAATTCGTACACGAGATAAAAATAGATAAGTAAAACAAAACTAGCGGACGACGCGCAATATCGATCGAACGCGCGGCATCTTTGTCACCTGCAACGTTTTTATTGTTTAAATTTAGTCAAGGATGCCTTGAACTATGACCTTTTGGAAATGTGTCACATCATGCAGGAGAAGATCAGGGATTTGGCAGGAAAAAATGGCAACGGCGGATCGCAATATCGATTCGCATACGAATTTTATTTTTTCCTAAGTATTGCTAATTTATATTAATGTCTTATTTTAATTTCAGCTTGACCTCTGACCTTTAAATCATCTTTTTGTGTAGTGTATTTTCATATTAAATTGAAATTAAATAAACAGCAAATTTAATACGGAATTAATTCGCAAACGTAATAATTCGCGACATTCAACTGTTGGCCGCGGTTCATTTCTTACCTTGACACGATCGTTTCATGCCTTAAACAGGCATTTCTGGTCAAGGACTGAGCATTATTCTACCTTGTTTACAAATGAAAACATCATAAAGGAGTAAATTTTTAAATGCATCAATACGCCAACACGCAATCGCGTGCCGTGCGCGGAAAAATTCAACGTCTTCCACTTAACGAACGCAACACACTTATACGGTACATATGGTACACCACATTATTATCAAATATGAATGCCAAACCCTCAAATGAGCCCACAGGACCCTAAATAAAATTCTATAGTTACCTCACACGAAGAGGTACCGAGGATCTACCTCGGAAACGCGGATCGAAATATGTCGCGTGTCGCTTCGACAAATTCCACTTTTGTAATTTTTCTATCATAAAGCTATGACTGTTATTTTATTCTAAATTAATACATTAATTCACTGACATTAAGTGTTATTTTAGAAAAATACCGGACATGTTTAGCATTAAGCGTTAAGGACAACCGATGACCATCGCGTTTCCTCTCGCCGAACGCATTACGTATCATTGTTCATGTGTTGCGTAGAGTCCAATGTAATTATTCTGCATTTTATTCAGCACAACGTATCATTTGCAACAATTTGGCAGCATATTTTAGCCAGGATATAATCACAATCATGTAGAGAAGTTCAGCGAGAGGTGCGCGTCACGGCCATTTTCACTTCTAATCAAATCCCAAGTTTCCTTATTATAAAACTTATCATAAAACAATTTTTTTTATTAATTTAATTACTGTTATATACAACATCCTATTAAGTTCTTTTACAGTCAACTTATTCGATAACATTTCTGCAAAAATTAATCACAATATGGTTGACCGTAAAGGGAATTTCAGGATATTTTTAATAACAAATTAATTAAAAAGTTAATTAGAAAATAATTTATTTTATTTAAACTATGAAATTTCATTTTACTTATTAAGTTGACTGTAAAGAAATGAATTAGTTATTAGTTTGCAATAATAAATGAAAAGCCCACATAAAATATGAAATAATAATCAACAAAATCTATAATACTATGAAATAATAAATTTAAAAATAATAAGTATTTAAAATTTATATAAAATAATAAATTAAAAAATAATAATGTAACATCATGCATATTTTAGAAACAATAAATAATATATTTCAGAAGAATTGGAATAATATATAATAAACAAATTAAATAAATTAAAATTTACATTTATTTTAAAATTAAAAACTTATGAAATAATTTAAATTATGAAAATAAAATAATTTCCAGTAATATTTTTATACAAAATTTAAACTTTAAAAATGCATAAATGAGCAAATGAATGACAGGTATTTAAATGATGTCCAAATAAGATGTAATAAATGACATGACAAAATAAATAGAAAGTTAAAATAGATTTTGAATGACAGAATAAATAAATGACAACAAGTCAATGTAAAAAAGGGGTTTTGCGGAAGTGAAATGTGAATTTTTCTTTGGCCCAGTTATGGCCCACCCCAAGGTCGAAACAGCTGAGAAAGTGAAAAAACAAACAAAAGCAAGCATAAAAAGCCTTAAATGGAATTAAAAAGAAATTATTCTGTCTATTCAGTAAGAGAATATTGTGTTTGAAAATGGGACCATGAAGCTGCTATTGTTAGCGGAAAACTCAGGTGAAACCCACGAGGGGGCGTTGACCATCAAGATGGCCGCCATTTTGGGGGAAGAACAAAGTCACAAAGCAGAAAGCTGAATTAAAATCATGGAAATCTCACTAATATATTAAAAATAGCAAAGATAAAACATCAACTTGAACTTTTCGGAGCACGCGGAACAACACGCGACTGTCTTTCGCGAGTCCGAAAACCGTTCCCAAAAGTACAAAAAGGTCACGTGGTGTTCGATTTGCGTCTTTACAAGTTTATAAACCAATCAATCAGCACATTGAACCATAAATACATGACCGGTATCGATTTCCAACTTGTCGAAATGCAATTCATCCGCGTTTTCCAACTCCGCGCGTCTGTCATCGGAAATCAACAAAAACCCCTTTCACAACGGCGCCATCTATAATCCGGTCATCTAATCTCAATGCTGATATTGGAAGAGCAAAGTACATTAGCCAGAATTAAATTAGAAAAATATTACAGCGGTTTCAACGCGATACGCCAAACCCCGAAAGCGTCGATCCAAAAATTTGTTCGATTTTACGCTTTGATGGACAGAAAAACGATTATAAACCTGGAAAATAATTAATACAAAGTGCATTTCATGTACAGAAACGTATAAGGGGGTATTTGGGAGTAAATGTAGCTATAATTAAATCAGCCCAAATATTACAGCGTCTTTAACGCGATTCGTCGAAACGAGAATCTTTCGATCGAACGAAAGATTGAGTGGTAAAACAATTTTAAATCTAAAAAACAATTAATATAAAGTGCATTTATGCATAGAAATACTTAAGGGAGTGTTGGGGAATGAAAAGAAACAAGAAACCTTGATTTTAGATGAATTATAAAAGTTTTGTAGCAACTCCAGTAGTTGAAGCGCTTTTGTTAGAGGCGCGCCGTTTTTAAGCCTAATTTCACAAAACTTCCTTGTAACTTTAAAAGTTTAAGGTATTATTGCTTCATTTTAAAGATATAGGTTAATAAGGTTAATTTACAAAGGAATCTGAAGAAATATGTGCAAATTTAGAAAGAGAAACATCGCAACGATAGCGTTAACTTGGATTTCTGCCGCGTTTAATTTTAACCCACATTTATTTTGCACACAATTGAAAAGATTATTTGCAAAATTCAGATTATTTGCTACAATTGCACATTTTAATATCAACTTGCCAGGTTGGCATCGATTCAAAAATGAGTTATCACGCGTCCCGCGCGACAGCGAATCACTCGCTACACCGCTTCGCCGTGTCGGACAACTCATCAAAAATTTTCAGTCGGAAAGAGTTGTAAAAAAAAATAAATGAAATGTATTGTGTAGCAAAAAATAAGGACCAGCAGGATGTTTCCAAACCAACAAAACTTCCGCTTTCGATGAATGAATCACACGGTGGGCCGAATCCGAATCGAAAACGACGCGGATACGCAGGTTATCTCACGGAATCCCTGTTCTAAATCCAGACCATAATATCCTTATTATAATTCAAACAAAACAACCGAAATCTCATTTCAAAATCCTATTTTAGTACTAAAAACCACAGAAAATACAAAAAGTTTAACACGCTGCATATAATTCGCAACACGACTTCGCGTACGTACATTTGTCGCGCGTATCTCTTGCAAAATTTTATATGGAGCATTTCTACATTAATTACCCTTTAAGATGATAAATTGTTGTCTTATTAAACAATGTCAGCATATATTAATTTTTCCACTAAATTTATTTCTAATTTTTGTTGTCCATGTCGCAGCATTTTGACATTTTTACGTGTTCGGTGGAAGATTGCCAATAAAAACTCCTTCAAAATTAAATTATATCTACTGGCAAATCTCCAAAAACACTATTTTCGATGTTAATTAATGGTTGCTTTGTGTATTTTTTATTATGCAATATAAACGGTAATTTTTGTTTTTTACTGCCCGTTAACATTCAGTTATTCGGAGCGGCAATTACACTTGTTTCCTAATTCCCTTATTAAATTATATAATACAGCTTTATTACTAAGTGTATTACATATTAGAATAGCGATTAGAAGTGTTGGTTTGTAAAATAAAAAATGTAATAAGGAATGATGTTAAGAGGGAAAAAATTAGACGCGGCATGTCGCGATTCGACAACGCGCATCTAAAAGTTGTTTATTTCTTTAGGATATTTTAATTTATGCTAGAAAACCAACTTTATTTTACTTATAACTCACCATTTGGAGCATTAGCTGAGCTGTTATCCATAGACTTTCAACTACAACACTACTCGGCTTCGTTTCCGTGCCGCGTTCGCAAAGCCGATCGGATCGCGACACGCAATTTCCTCCTTCCCTTCTATAACAGCACTACCTATATTCCATTTTCCTCGTTATTCTTTCCCAGGGTTTTATCTATTACAGTCTGTTCCAAAAAGCAAACACAATCGATCACCTTTTTCCACCACTCCTACGTGTCGCCGCCGCGGTCAAACCGACGAAACATCCTCGAGTGGAAGACCGCAACGAGGAAGTCTTCCTTATCACATTTGATCGCATTTAATCATAACGGAATAAGATGAATCAAGGAATTAATAGTGTAATATGCTGCATTTAAACTAACTTAGTATAATTCACATAACACCACTTTGAGACCTCGTCGTTGCGCCGCGTCAAGTCGTGCGTCACTTCGCTAAATGCTTAATCCAACTTTTATATTCCTATTAAACCAACTGTACTTAATGATCCACACAGATCAACATAAACTACCCTACTCAGAATAAATTTATGTTAAAATAATTGACACAACTAATACAATTTATCAGGTACTTTACGTCCGCCGCGTGTTCGCGCGTTTGAAGCCGAAATCTTCATTTCTATTTGTAACATTATTTTAAAAACAGTAAAAACATTAAAACCAATTGCCTAATTGTGATTCCAATATCATAATCAGTTGGTTTTTTTAAATACTTTTTATTTTTTAAACACAATAACTCTAGTGAAGTGGATCTTTGTGCCGCGTCAGACTCGCAACGTGTTTTTAGGTGTGTACGAATAAGGGTTTGTAAGGTTAACTCCCTGTAATTTTTGTCCTCATATTCCCATTTCTCCATTGTTAACACCACAGAATTTCATTATTTAAGGGGAACTACATGAGGACGCAGGCCTACGCAGTTTCCAAAACAGCTGTTCGTGTTAACGGAACGCGTCGGAGTGAAACAGTACGCTTTCAAAATGCTCCATTTTATGTTCTAACTCTACTTATTACTGTAGGTACATGTGGTTCAGTATTTCACACTCTGAAACCCACTTCCCACTCAGTTAAACAGTTCACAATGTGTAAATAATATTTTCCCCCGCGGACCGTGAAAATTTCCAGTTTTTATTAAAAATGAAAGTGAATTCGGTTTTATTTGGTGGAAATTTTTGCAATATTTGTGGGAACAAATATAATGAATTGAATTAGGAAATTATTGTTATCTAAATATTGATGTAAAATGAAGGAACCAACGTTATCGATCTGAGTAACTCACAATACACGTGTTCTAACAAGCACAATGATTTCATTCGGGGAATTCAGTGATATTTATATTTAGATTAATGAATAACACTCTGAAATCATTATATTGAATAAATAAATTATGAATTAATCCTAAAATAAATTGTAAAAGAAATAAATTCATTCACGCAAATTGTGATTTAGCGACAATTGCATTCCGTAATCATTTTGTTAAAATAATATTACTAGAAATATACGTATTTGTGTGCAGCAGAAGGCGATATTTAATAAAAATGGATATAATTTCTGCTGAATAATTGTTTTCTGAGGATCCGGAAGCATAAACTCCGATCCGCGCTATAAAAGTTAACGGACAGCGTAACATTGCTGCAAATTAACTATTAAATTTCAGAAAAGTAATATTCATTTTATTTTGGGGCAACCCTTTAAGTTAGAAGAACTAAAAGAGAAGTAAAACTCATTTTAGGACCTGGCATAGTACGCGGGTAACTTTTCCGCGGCCGAAAAATCCACTTCTTTCATTCAGAGCTTACAATAACTCCTCATTCACCTGTCATTGCAATGGACCATAGCCCCTGCACATCAAGTGCATAAAGACATTTGCCACAATGGCCCAAAATGGCGTACCGAAAGGCCGACTGCAACGCGCCGTCCAGCTCGAGGAGCACAACTTTCGGTACACCGTCCATCAATTTTTCCTCCATTCCCTTCCATTATCTGAACAAATCAAAGAGGAAAAGGGAACTGGAGACGTGGAGGGTGTGGGAGGAATAAACTACAAGAGGCCCTTATCGCACATCCTCAAGATCCACTATGGTAAAAACCTTTGCCGGTAGTACCATTACGCCGCTGTAGGAGGCTTCAAAGAGCTACTAGACACCCATTCAAGGTCCCTTTTGTCAAATCCCATTTTCCAAAATGGCAACGGAATGGGAAAAGTGTTGTGGGAGTGCCGCGTACAAGCGAAAGATGTCGTAAGATGATCGGACCATCATCGGCGTGATGCGGTTGAGGAAATGAACTAAGGGACCCCGCATGCAACTCTTGTAACATTTGTGAAAGTTGGTATTAAAGATGTATACTTGGATAACAGTGGTAATTCTATAAAAATTTTGATAGTAACGCGTACACATTCACGTGTTTAGTTCAAATACTTGGATAACAGTGGTAATTCTAGAAAAGTTATTGCTAGCAACGCGTAGTATTTTACATATTTAATTCAAATACTTGGATAATGGTGGAAATTTATATATTTTTTGTAGTTAGACATGGCAATATATTTAATTTAATTAGCTTTAGAATATTCATCGATAGCAACACATTTAAGCTTATATATTTAATTTAAATATACTTGGATAACAGTGGTAAATCTAAGAATTTTTTATAGTAACACGTAGTAATTTACGTATTTCATTCAAATATACTTGGATAACTGTGATAATTCTAGAAGTGATAAGGTAATAATGAAAAATATTAATTATTTTCTGTAAATCATTACCGACAAAGTCAAAACGTACAAATTCATTGCTGTCGCGTTGGAACAAAATTCATACAAAATTAGGATGACTTTGTACGATTGCAACAGGATTACGAATAAATTTGAACTTGAATAAGCAATACTTGAGCATCATTGCCTGCTTGCATATTGATTAATTAATGTTTATTCTAGGGGGTCTTGCATAAACTATGTCGGTCAAGTTGTTCCCACGCAACCCAGCAATTTTATCAATACGTGACCCAAATTACAGATTATGTTCACTACATAAAAAATTATATCTGTTTGCAAATCGATCAACTTGGCAGATTGCATTCATGCTTGAATCCGTTACTACAGCTGATCACGTATAGTTATTTCTAAACGGAGCGAAAATAACAACCGGCCCGAAATAGTTACCTTTTCATCTATTTTTATTCCTAACACTACTTGGCATTTAAAATACATTTAACTAATACAACTATATAAAATAATGTTGGCATAATTGTGTAATATAAATTCTACTTCAACGCGTATTGAGTAACGTGCGTAAAATCCAAAATCTTCACGGCACGCTACGTTTTCATTCTCCCATTTAATTTACCCAAAATTAAATTATTATTATGAAGTTTAAATGTTTAAAAATAGGTTGGAATTTTAAGATTTAATTTAGGATTTTATTATATGGGGTAAAAAATACAAAACACGTGATGTCAACGCGTCACACGTGTTTGATGCCACGACACGCGTAATTCACCTTCCTACGTTGTCTGGTTTTATCAGGGTCTGAAAACAAATCCTGAAACTAAAGCATGCTCAACAAATTATCAGTAGCCTGGTGATGGGAAAACGCCCAAAACAAAATGGCCGCCGGAATAGAGCCGCCGAAAGGTAATCATCGCGATTGGTATAACACCTTTTCACACTGTCATTTCCAAGTAGACTCTGCAAACTATCATGCAGTTACTACCCATCATTTACCAATATATGAAACATTATTGCTGTTATCGGTATGTTCGCGAAGTTCGATGAATGCGGAAGACGCGACAAACAGCGTAATAAAACCTGGAAATCCAGGAAAATGCCCTTAAATCTTTAGAAAAGTCTGTTGTTTATTATTTAATACATATTAGATAAATTTAAAGGTGATCTGAAGAGGTTTTGTAAGGTACCTTGAAACTTAAACTACATGAAGAAAAGTCATGAAGAAAGC
>JAQFZQ010000587.1:0-30012 GCA_034696005.1 Glomeris marginata | reverse complement strand
GCAATGATTGGCCAAAAACGGCATTCGAGGCATTTACCAAAGTCCACTTTTCCCGCCCTGTCAGTTCACCTTTAAGAACCCAGCTTCGGTCGTTTTAGCCTCGCTTATCAGATGACGTCATCGTCGATGCTCTACCTTAAGGTGGAACGACCGATTTTAGGGACGATACTTGCCAACAGGGGGCGCCCTGGTGGTGACTGTGTGCATTGCTGAATGCATCACAGTTGTCAACTTTGAAAATCTGCAATAAATGTATATGGTTCAGGTTAGAGTTAATAAATAAATTCTCCAAGGTAGTCATGATTCCCTACATTAATTTGGTTTGCAGGTTCGTTTTGGGCGAGCTTTAGATTTTTTGCAAAATATTCCAAAATTGGTGCACGATTTTCTGATTTGGTTACATTTGGGAAATCATGAAAGATTAGGTGTTTCAAGAGATTTTTCATGCTTGTTTAGTGGTGGGCTATGCATCTATCGTGATCAATTTCTTCCCGCTATTTGGTATAGTTTTTTTTTAAATAAATTCAAAAGTGAATGTCATAAAAAATGAGGGATTTAAATGGTTTACCTGATAACTATATACTTGGATAATTGCAATGAAAATGGGCATGATTTGTACAGTTCAGCAGTGGGAATATGTGTTTTAAATTTCATTTATCTACCATTTGAATTGTAATAATAGCGATTTCCCAAAAAAAATTATTACAGCTTTATTTCTGAAATGCAGGTCGATACATTGGTATTTGCGCTTGTATCGGAGTAGGGGCCAAAGGAGGGGGAAAACATGGATGCCTGCATGCCACTTACGCTCTATTTGCGTTCAAAATACTAAACCACAAACAACCATAAGCACTTTAAATTAGTAAAATGCCTTGCCCTGCATTATTTTTATTGAAAAAATCAACTGGTGAAGTGCTACGATCGATGATCAGGCGAAATGGGCCTTTTTTGGTAAAACCTAAATCCCCATACATCTCCAAAATGAATCGACAGAATACAGCGTTTTTTATTTATGTATTTATTTCTGTATGAAGACTAGTCATATGCATGTATGACAACAAAATCACACCATTCTCTTTTAGTGATGTGCAGTTGGCCTTGCACTTGAAAATAATACTTATCCCTCCTTTTTAACCGTAAGCCTCCTTTGCCATCCAACGCGATTGCAGCATTTCTGACAGCGAATCCTAACACGATCATTTTTTGGTGAAAATTGATCAATATACTCCCAAATGCATCTCCCAAAGCTGAAGTGTCGAGAAAACGGACATTTCGAGATTTTTTGTGACGAGTGTTAGGTTAATTGATTTGCTCTGATTGGTCGAAAAGGATACACTGGCTAGGGTGTGGCTTACAGTAGTATGTAACATACTTTTATTTGTGTTATGCCAAAGATTCTTAAATATTAGAGGTAACAATAACAAGTGAATGCAAATACCCATTACATATGATGACAATATTTATATTGAAATCAGTAACATAATCAGTAAAGTTCTGCTTTGTTGAATCCCAACTTGGAATGCATCAAATGCAAACAATTAGGCCACATTTCACTCCCCAAGTCAAGGTCTACTCTATTCTATTTGTCGATTGAGCCTTCTAAAGTTGACAATATCAGGGGTTCAAAAACTGGTTTAGTTTACTGAAAATAATGAAGGTATACTTTGTATTAAAAATCCTATTCTGATGGTGGGACCATGGAGTTTTTTTTTGACAATAGATATTGTTTGCCAACATCTGAGTTGATTATTTGTGTGGTTTACTGAATCCATTCGATGATTTCCTTAAAGGTGATCTGAAGAACTTTTTGGCAGACATATCCGACCAAATAGTAAAAAATGAAGCCTTAAATTAGCAGTATTGTTGTCCATTGTGAGCACTTTTGGTGCATTATCTTCGCTCACAGTGATTTTTGAAGTTTAAATCGGAGAAACGGGAGGAGTACGAACATCGAAACCGTTAGTGAAAGCGTCGTAGTTTTGGCATGTACGTTTCGCCACCAGATATTCAATTGCTAAACGGTAAACGCCGTACGATCAAGCGGCCGGCGGCGAAACGTACATGCAATCACTACGACGCTTTCACTAACGGTTTCGATGATCGTACTCCTCCCGTTTTTCCGATTTAAACTTCAAAAATCACCGTGAGCGAAGATAATGCACCAAATGTGCTCACAATGGACAACAATACTGCTAATTTAAGGCTTAATTTTTTACTATTTGGTCATACATATGTCGGCCAAAAAGTTCTTCAGATCACCTTTAACTCTGCTAGGTTATGAAATTAAGTGCAGGTTCAGCTTGCCTTTGAAACAGTCTATAGTGCTGAAACACAACATTATACGATTATGGTTACTTGACAAGGACAACCTACTATATGAGTTGGGTGAAGAGTTAATTGTCCTATACGTATTGTATTTAGTCCTTTAATGCTAAAAATCACGTAAGCAAAGAATGGGGAAAATGTTGCCAAGTTCCGTCGTCAATAAGCTTCAGGAAGCAAATAAACAATGAAACGAACAATTAAATATATAGTTTGCATCATGGAAATGTATTCTAGTTAATTATTACTTTGAATCTAGCAACAGCAATGCAGTTGTTTCAAACTAAATTTCATGTTGAATAGGCTATATACTGTTCTACTGTGTAATTTGTATACCCCTTCATTATCTATAGCCTGTAGCCTGTAGTTTCTTATTTGAGAGAAATCATATCCGCACAATTCGTATATGGCATGCGTTATGTTAACTTATTTGTTATAAATTCTGGATATTTTCCAACTCTATATATATTTATTTCAAATTCTATTTCCATTATTTACAAGTCAACATGTTCTTCATGTAATATTTACTTGGAACATTTTTAGCCTCAGTAAAAACTTTCTAAACACGAAGCAAGCTTATAAAAGCAAGTTTTAAAATTTAAAACGTTTTAAATTTCTATAGCTGTGAGCCATGATAATATCAAATATAGTAGTGCATCATACATAAAATCGTTATTTGATTTTTAAATTTACTTTCCACCTTTCACAGATTTTAAACTGCTGTGTCGAAGTGTCAAGAAATGTACTTTCATCCGTGTTTTTCAGTTTCCACCTGATGGAGGTGGAAATATAAGTAAATTAGCATTAGATGTTCTCATTTTTGGTTTTATCAGATTCCAGCTCTGACAGTTTCCACTGTTACGTGATAATAATTGGCGATAGTGTGTGTTGCATTGGGCTGTGTAACTGTTGTTTAGGATATGTTAAAGTGAGCAAATGTAAACGGAGACCGGTCGTTAGGTGCATTGTAGGCTAATTTTTTCCTTATTTACTCGACCTGCATCACTTACGTATTCCTCGAAAGGGAATGAGGAAACCGTGCAACTTGATATAAAGTGGGTGCATATATTACATCATATGGAAGCTACTGTTCCAATCTTTCCTTCTTGTTATTCGAAAGTACATTAGCAGAAAAATGACAAAAGGTCCTTTGAAGTTTTTGTCATGACTGTGTTTTAGACGGTCACTGCCCTCCTGACCCACTCATGAAAAGCTGGAACATATTCGCCATATATAGGACTCAATTTTGTTTTCTATATATGCCCAAGAAAGGTCCCAGGACGCCTTTCACTCCACTTTTGAAGCCATTTTGGGAACGAAATGAGCAGAAATTTCATTTTCCTTCGACAATTTTCATTTCTAACACGAGTAGACCTCGATTTCCTTGTTGGCTTCGTTCCTAATTGCTTGTTTACATGTTTGAATTTTGCTTGATTTACACTTTAACTGCCCCTAATTGTATTAACTCACAACGTCTCTTGTGTTTAAAAATTAACTTTTATTTTTTAAGTAAATTTATATATTGTTAAAGGATTGGGGAAAACTTGACTCACTGTGATAACAGCTAGGCTATGACATGCATTTGAAATATTGCCCTGCATTTCATGATGACATTCAAAATAGGTGGATAACTTATGTGTAATATTTCGTAAAAGTTTCACTGAAAATGGAAACACTTCTTAATTTTGTCTGTACTATTTTTTATTGAGATTTTGAAGAATTTTAATGTCTAAGTACTATTTTACATCTATAAACGGTTAGAATGTATTGGAATAGCGTACTATATAATACATTACATGTTTTCTTCATAAAAATACAAACTAGTTGATTAATTTATTACAAAAAAACTTTGGAAAACTTTGTTTATTTAAAATTGTTGTTTACGATACTGTAATTTGTTTGAAATGTGATTTTTAATGTAATTTTAATGCGGCAGAAATTCTCAATTTTGGAACAAATATAGTTTATACATAAAAGATACAGTGTTTTTTTTTCTCTTCTGGAATTAGTAAATTCTATAGGGATTTATAATGGTAATATCAGCAATGTTTGTATGTTGATTTTATGTAAAACTAAAATTGAAATTATTGTAAATAGCCTATATATGGATGGAAACTTTGTTATATTAGGTGCACTATGGGAATTGGAGGAAATTGGTTCAAACAATACAGAAGTGCGTTTTAAGCGGATTTTCCAGCTGATTATGTAGTTGATAGAAGATTATTTTCTTGTGAAGTTTATGAGATAATTTGAAGGAGGTGTATAGTGCAATATGGGTGAAATTTTGGAGGCATGCATGTCAGTGGGTTGAAAGGCGATTGGATGAAAAAATGGCCAACTGTCAGCCCAGTGTGACAATATAAAAGGGAGGGTGAAGTGTTAAGGGGGTCGACACACTCATCTTCGCATCCTCAGAGAAAGTCTTCATTTCTTACACTCCACTGGGTCCTATATATCACATACCTGCATATACTGCTTGCTATACTACAACTACTTTGGAGCATATTTCACCGATTCCAATTATGAGGTCAGTAAAGAATCCAATGCTTGCAGGAAAGTACTTTATACGCATAAGGAAAATGGAAAGTATTGATTCTGAACTAGTATTATTAAAATGACAATATAAGAAAACTTGTATAAATAATATTCTTTTACATTTGTATATTTTAACGCACTTATATGAAGTTTGTTCTGTATATATTTTTAGTATAGGGGATTCAATACATGCTTTTATTAGTAGATTGTACATCCACATTTAATATTATCACTCTTGATATTATTCAATGATCTAGGGTATAACATGTCATTGTTTGAATTTCTGCTGCATATAGACATTTTATAAGTTAAATTATTTTATCCACATCAAAAAATGCTCACCATCTTATAAGTTAATAACAAATCAACATTCTAACTGGCACAATATGCAATTTTTGACTTGTGGAAAGTTGATTGAACATGAATTGTGATGATGCTTATCATTGTAATAGTTTAACATAAAAATGGAAGTTTATTGTGTAAGTGATTTGATTAAAATGCACTGTTGATACATACACTGAAAACAATATTTAGATTTCTTAATTAGTCTTCTGGGAAAGTTATGTGGAAATGTTTTGTATGTGCAGAATATATAAAACTAATGGAACTGAATTTGTTTTCATAGACTCGTATGACTTAATTTACATAGGAATAAATATGATTTAGCATACTATACTTCATTAGCCTACATTGAAGACATGTTATCAACAAGAAATAAGTCGCTTCATATCATAAATTGCATAGTATAAGGAAATGTTTGCCTGTCAAAACTATACAATAATCATACATAAGTACATAAAATATAAATTTGAATAACTGAACCAGGGTAATTCAATTCTTTGTAGGAATGATTTCGAAGAAAATGTCGTTTCCTTGTGTGCTCAGTATGTCATAGAGCAACTGTCATATAGAGTAGGCAATGTGAAATTTTGCACTTGGTCTTTGCATGACTTCTTGGGACAGCCGGTTTTAGTAGGCCTACTAATTTAATATTTTGAACACCAGTGACACTATACACGTGAATGTCGTATATGTATAGATTGGGGGCTTGGTGACGTCAGAGGGCGCGATTTTTAGCCGCACTAACCTCAATTCCAGTTGACTGTGCACTAGGTGCGATATAAGAGATTTTTAATTACTCATGTTTGGTGCATTGCGTCTATTATGTCAGATCCGGTTCACATTTTCTACCATTTATTGTTGTTGACTTCTTGCCTTGCCTATTTTACCAAGAAAGTGCTAATCGCTTTGTGTTTTTTTTTTCTTCTTCTTTCCAATCATTTGCACAAGCATGGCACTTGAATGACCTATATATCTTCCCAGGACACTTTCACAATAACTGCAAAGTATATTCCCCAAGTTACCCATATTCTATATTTTAGACTTTTACCCGGATGTCTGCATGTAATTTATGCATAAGGGTTAAAAAAGTCACTTTTGCTGAAGTGACTAATGTACATACTCTATCGAAGTAATAGGTTACCTTATTATTTATGCATGCAAAATTGTCCAATTCCTCAAATCCCATACAAAAAATATGGACAGTTTTCAACTCTGAATTTATTTAGATCTGATTGATATATAAAACTTTTGCCAGTTATTATTGCAAGTTTTCCTGCTGTTTGAAAAATAATAAGTGATATATAGTAGGTCAAATGGTCCTTATAAAAAGTACTGTAGTATTTTTCTGTTGGGGATATTGCCAAAAGATGCAGTTGTTTTAATATGAATATTTATTGGCCTCAACCTTTAAGGTGGCAATGCACTCCAAACCACTTCGAAAAGAGATTTAATGTTGGTATCAAGTATTTGTTTTCTGCAAATATTGTCATATATAGAGATAGCATGTAGGTTCTGCACACTATAAAAATAAAAACACCGTCAGTGTTTGCTGGTGACTTGTATATATTCATTTTAATTAGTGTAGGCCTAGTTGTAGATTGCTGAGCAAAGACATTCCCCATTTCCTTATGTCTGCATCACGTTCTAGTAACGTAGACACGTTAATATCTATAGGCTTAATGATGTATTGCATTGATTATAACTGTTCCAGGTCGGTGTTGCACCTATGCATCATAGTGCTGGGTGTCCATTTGCAACAGTATGTGGAATGCAAGCTTCAAAATGGCGCCCATGTTCCCTTCCCATTCGTCAAATTCCGAATATTGCCCGATTCAGATGACAGTAATAATTCAACCTTGGATTCAACAAATGCCACCATAGTTGATCCAATATCCATGGTTGATCGCATTGACGGCTTCGAAGATGACAATGAAATGGGCAATTTCTCCGAAAAAATCTCAGGTATTGGAATACAAAAGATACTCAAGCATTTCAAGGAGTGTATCCCATAAAAAGGGAGAAAATATTTGCAGACAAAAATTTACAAAATAATAAATAGGAACAGAAAAAGTCAGGTAATTTAATTTAATATTATTCTCATAAATAGAGGGTTTGGATTATGACATCATTTTAAAGTAAAATGTGATGCACTATAGAGGAACTCATGCATCACTTCCTCGATCACTTCCTATGGAGCTACTACCTGATTTGTATATGCATATTATGTTTATTATTATGCACAATTTTAGCATAAACTTTCTCTTCTGGGTGCACAATATAGCATTACACAAAACAATGTTGCATAATTACTCTATTAATGTTAATTACTTTTCGATATTGGCAGCCTAATGCAATAATTAATTTTGTATAGAAATAGCAAACAGTTTAAAAATGCCATTGTTATCGAATATGAAACGATATTATATTTCTCCGTTTATATGGGTGGATTGCATCGATTGTTTATTGTACGTCTTGAGGAAAAGTATGGCAGGCTGGAGGAAAAGTAAATTATAATGGTTCCTTTTGTCTGTATGGAAATAATAAATATGACACCATATCGGCCAGTAGCACATTTATAACCAGGATCGGCTTAGATTTGATGAGAAATGGTTTGTTTTCATGGCATACTATTGTCTTTGACATTTGACAGACGATGCAGATGATGCGGAACGACCAAGACGCCATCTTGTTTGTGTCGTGTTCAACTATAGAACTGCTGACGGACATTGCAATAATCTCTTCTATCCAAAATGGGGACAATCTTTCAAACCATATGCTAGGCTTCTGCTGCCGCAATATGGCGACGGTATTACCATCATTTAATTTTTCCTATTATATTACTATACTTTTGCAATATGCCAAAAACAGTTTTTTTTTAGTGATAGAACAATATTAAATGTTAATATTTATTCCAATTGAGAGAAAAACTGATTCAAAAGTAAGCAAATAGGGAAAAAGTTTAATCATTTGGCCTTGATTGTGACATTCATGGAAATTTTCTTTCTTAAACTTCTGAGTAGAAGTACTATTATATCAATTTGAGAGCACTAAGACATTAGATAGTATACATATACCTACAGGGTGTTGCAAAAGACTGGTCATTTTTTAAGTATCTTTACAATTATAAATGATAGCTCTGTACAGTTTTCACTATTGAATAGGAAGTCGTATGGGGGGAATACGAAAATCATATCGCACGTGACCTATGACGTCATCTTCAAGGTCATCCATGTTCTAACTTTTCAACCGTTGAAGATGGGGCACAATTTCGAATTTGGCGCTTGAAGAGCTCATCCGATTTAGTTAATCAAAATTAATTATACTCCATAGAGAAATTTTTAAAATATGGGGCTCAAATATGAATGATGTGCGCTGCAGTGAAGTAACGCCCAGTTTACTAAGGGTATAGCACCTACATGCCAAGCGGTCCACGTCGCTTCACTGCAGCACACATCATACATCATTTCAAAAATGTATCACCGGTTTACTAATGTACCAAACTTTCTGGAATTAATTTTAAATAACTAAATCGGATGTGCTCTTCAAGCGCCTAATTCTAAATTGTGTCCCATCTTCAACGGTTGAAAAGTTAGAACATGGATGACCTTGAAGATGACTTCACAGATCACGTGCGATATTATTTTCGTATTCCCCCCATATAACTTCCTATTCAATTTTGAAAACTTTACAAAGCTATCATTTACCATTTTAAAGATATTTAAAGAATGACCAGACTTTTGCCGCACCCTGTTTAATAAATATTAATTCCCCATTTTTATTATTATATCCCATGCATGCATTATCATGCACCACTTATATTTTTTGATGTTTGTTTTATGTAATACAGGTAGAGGAACTCCCCGAAATTTCGGTCAAGATGGTTTCATATTACCAACTCCTAGAATAATTAGCCTGACACTCGCCAAGGACTTTTACAAGGAATACAGTGACATCTCATATATGCTAATGCAATTTGGCCAGTTTGTCAACCATGATGTCACTAATAAACCTGTTACTACAGGTTAATATCTCTTGTAGATACTGCATGCCTCTACATTTTATGACATATATGATAATGTTGATTGTGTTTTATAGATTCTGATGGGAATGAAATATCATGCTGCGGACCACCAAATTCTGAATGTTACCCGGTTAATCTTCCAATGGATGACCCGGTTTACTCGAAATTTGGAAGTCGGTGCATGAATTTTGTTCGGGCCAAACCGTACCTCGGTCGAGATTACCACACAGGTATGTTGTAAGTTTTATATAGGTATGAATTGTATGAATACACGTTTTCTATGCGCATTGTGTGTTGGTTTCAAAATTCAGTTGTCTTAGAAAAAGTAGGTTGTTGCTTTTCAAATATGCTGATATGGAAATGTTTGATATTGAACATGAAATCATTGTACGCGTTACTGAGTGAGCACTCTGAACTTTCACTTCTATCTGAAAATTCATTCCATTTAATAACCACTGGTAAATTACAGAACTTACAAATGCAAGAAAATGTTGGTTATAGGATTTAAATGAAGTGTATATAATACAAATTTCCCATATTTTGTATGATATTGTTGAATATGAAATTTGACATTTTGGATTAGAATTTCATACTAATTTGTCTGTAAGGAAATTTAGTATTGACATTGATCATCCAATTGGTACCATGTACAGCATACCGGGAACAATATAACACACATACAGCTTTTGTTGACGGATCTCAAATCTACGGATCATCTGCAGATGAATCTCGGGAGCTTCGACTCTTCAGAGGAGGTAAATTGCATCTATTGCTCGTATCTGAGTTTCAATTCATGCTTCACATTTTTTTTTTCCAAAAGGATTGCTGCAATACACCGCTATGCGAGGTGGTAAGCCATTGCTGCCGATAGGAGACTCGTTTTGCAGGAGTGATCAGTGCTTCAAAGCTGGTAATTATCACTGGAAGAATGAATGCCAACACATTTGTGGGCAGCTAATACATTTTAGGATAATTTGTAAATTTGTAGGTGATTTTCGTGTGAATATGTTCCCTTCCCTTGCCGCTTTGCATACGGTGTTCATGCGAGAACACAATGCGATCGCAGTACGCTTACAAGATATTAACCCGTTTTGGAACGATGAACAACTCTATCAGGTATCGATATATTGATCTCAATTATAGAATACTAATATTCCTGCCAATAATTATAACTCTGATTTGGTGTACAATTCCAGGAAGCGAGGAAAATCGTCGGTGCCATTCTTCAGCACATTACTTATAACGAATTCTTACCGTTAGTTCTTGGTCCTGGGAGAGATAATTATGGAGTTAATTTGGTTCAGTCTGGCTATTACAAAGGATACAATGCCAACGTAAATCCAACACTTTTTAATGTTTTCACTGCCGCTGCGTTTCGATTCGGACACAGTCTCGTGCAAGCCAAGTTCAAGAGGTTGATGTCCATTAATTACCATAATAGTTAAACAATATGTAGTAAATAAAGCAGCAATTTAAATGTACTTGCTTGTTCCAATTGAAGATACCTAAGCAATCACATGGAAGTTCCAAGTTCGCCTTGGCTCGGAGACGAATTTTTCAACAGTTCCAGTCTTTGGAGGATGGGAGAAATGGATTCAGTTCTAACAGGCCTTATTGATCAGAAATGTCAGATGACCGACAGCTTCTTTTCTTACGAAGTATGTTTTAAGGTAGGGTTATGTGTATTGTTTACTAGGGCTGAAAATTTACTGTTATTTCAGATGACGAATCGTTTGTACGAAGCAGGATTTCAGGGATCGGGGCAAGATATATTTGCCATTAATATCCAAAGGGGAAGAGAAAATGGAATTCCACCCTACAATGATTGGAGACAATATTGTGGTCTTCCACGAGTTGGTTCTTTTGATGAACTTGGAAAATACATGACCGACAGTGCGGCGCAAGCGCTTCGCAAAGTTTACAGGTACAAACTGTACTTCCAGTGGAATGCTGGCTGAAAGAATGTACATGCTGATGAGAGTATGCACTTAATACCATTGTTTCATATCATATTTAACAGAAACGTGAATGATATTGATCTTTATCCGGCTGGAATTTCCGAAATCCCTGTTGGTGGTGGACTTGTTGGCCCGGTGTTTTCATGTTTAATTGGGAAACAGTTTTATCATTTACGAGCTGGTGATCGTTTCTGGTACGAGAACTCTCCCCAATATGGCCCAACTATTTTTACTCCAGGTAGTATGTTATTTCTATTTATTGCAATAAACTTGCAGTTCTTTTGCAACAATGGTAATTAATACTCATATAAAATTAATTTTTAATCTTGCAGATCAACTTGCCGAAATCCGAAAGATTACACTTGCAAGGGTTCTCTGCGACAACAGTGAAATTGAAACCATTCAGAAGCTTGTTATGAAATCTGCTTCTGATTGGTACGTACGCATTGAGTGATTAAACCACAAGTCTGTACATCACTATATACATGTTAACGTGTATTTTTCAACAGGAATCCAAGATTTTCCTGCGGCGATGAAGTGAATGTACCACGTATTAACTTGTTCCGGTGGAAGGATATAGATTTGAGGGAAGAAATGGACAATGTTATCAGTGGCAGACACGCTGGACCAGTTCGATTCCCCAAAAACTAATTTTTAAACCATCTGTAACTACTGCCCTAGATCTTGTATATATACATCGTTCGAAATATACCGAAGTAATGAAATACTCTTTGCCAAAATGTGGATTGTTTCAAACGCTCACATTTAGATTTGCTTGTACAAAGTGTGTTATATATATATGGTGACAATTTGCAATTTTAAAGTTCATCAACTTCAGACACCGAAAGTACGATGCTCAATGGTGGGAATTGTTTTATTTGTGTGAACCTATAGTTCCATTATTTGAGCATTTAAATTTATTAATAAATTAACATTCATACTTGATATAATCCAAACTTCCGGTTGGGACTGACAACATTTAAGTATGCATACTAATTTATGAACACATGTAAATGCGCAAATATATGGATACAATTAAAATGTTCAACCAAATCAAAATATAACATCCAGCCTTTAATTTGTCCTGTCAATTGTATACAGTATGTCATCAACTAACGTGGCAGCAGAGCTTAGTCTTTGTACCCTCATATTTGATCATAAATCTAATATATTAATAGCGTAACACATGTGATTGTATGTTGATGTTTGCGAATTATGTGTAGGTAGAATATGTCCGATTTTATCGTATAAAGTATAAAAACTGAAGTTCTTCATTTCTCATTTTATATATGCTTTGAACACTCCAAGAAAATGCACAGCTGCATGATTTTCAAAAAAAAAAAAAACAATAACATTTATTTCAGTTCTAAACATATGTAGATAACAACAGTATACATTATGCATAATTAATTGTATTATAATGTCAGCAATGCAATCTAATTGCTTTCAAGCACAGCCAAAATGATGTAACCACTATTGTTATAATAATGCATCGAGTTACACAAGGTTGCGCAATCACATTGTGTACTACGAGCGTATCACAGATCCTCAGAACATCACCGATCTTTTCAACAAGTAGGCTTTAGAATGATCAGTGATGTGCTAGACAGGGTGTGCTAGAGATCGGTGATTCGATTGTAAGAAAATATTAACCGGTCGATACCGGTACTTTTTCGATTCGTATCGAATCCGATCGAAGCTGGCGCATAGAGCGCCATCTGTCAGCGGTTTCCTGTCGGGCCGTTTCATTCCATGACTTGGTTCGTTCGTTCGCCAAAATGGCTGGTGACATGGAATGGGTTTTATGTGATGACGGGTGTTTGCATGTCAACGGCTTTGTTTCGAGCGTAACCTATCACCCGACTTTAAACACATTATTAGTAATCACCAAGGAACCTGCCGTTATCGTTTTGGACGTTTATGCGGGCATTTTGCTGCACAAAAGCAGTTTGTCCGGTAAGTGCGCTCTTTGCCACCGCACCACACGGTCGCCTTGTCGTGAAAACGCAATAATTTCACGTATTGAATGCATCGTTATCGTTGCAACACTTTATCTTGCATTCTTCATGCTCATTTCCACGTGATTGTTCCGTGTTTTTTGCAGATCGGCCGTTGAAATCTTCAAAAACGTTCGATTTTGTTATAGAACGCGCATGCTGAAAGTGTCTTCCAGGAAAATCAACATCGAGGCGAAAATTGCATAACTAATTATTTCACGATTTATTTAATTCGTGTCTGAATGTTTAATATTTCTCTTGCTGCAATCTGAACTTGTCTTTTGCATCAACAAAAGTTGTCAGCCATTTTGCACATTTGTCTTAGTCAATTTTTTATTTGTATTTGCTTTGAAGAAAGTATTTTTTGTTTGCAATTTTTGTTTGCATTTTGAGGGTTCGGTTGGCAGTTTGTCAATGATTTAATTAGTTTTAATCTGAGTTTGGTTTAATGTATAAATGTGTTAAAATGTAACTGTAAATATATCGCAATTGGAAAATCATAGCAATTTTCAGCAAATATTTAAAATGCTACAAATGCAAGGGAAAATAGAAATTATAAACGATTTAGCTGGTGCTGAAATATGTATTATTTTCGGTACCAGATGGCGCCATGAACTTAATTTTTAATGAACAGCTCTATTTGGTACACTACCTGGTTCTGGAAACGAGATCATTGCTGTTTGTATAGATATTTAACAATTACAAATTGGGAGTATTCAGCTGTTGCGTATAGTGAAGACATTTTTGTTTATTTTCCTAAAATATATATGTAATTTACTGTTTGCTTGTGTCCTTTACAGCGTCTCAAAAATCTCAAGTTCAATGTGTTTACCTACCAAACCAAGACAAAGTGCTGTTCACAGACGGCAATGCTGTCGGTCTGCGAAGGGACCACAACGGAGTTCTCCTCTTGGACACCATCTTACAGACTCGAGTTGCAAAACCAAGTGATCTTGTCAGGATAGAGCTCCTCTTCTCTGAGGTACAAGTGTAACCATGTTGAGTATACTCTCTTAAAAGCATTTTGAACAATTATATTTAAAAAATGATTCTGTTTCCAGGCTGTACAACTTCACCGCTGCTTACTCGATGTTGAGCTGCCCGGTAATGACCAGGCAACTGAAGTGACGGCAGAGCTCTGCAAGAGGATAACTCAAGCTCAAGCCAGGCTAAAAGGGAACCACAAACTGTCAAAAGTATACATTGTTTACAAATACACTTTTAATCCATACAGCTGATTGTGTTTTATAAACACAGCTAGGGATCCTCTGTAACATACAAAGGAATTTGTGAATTCGTCATTAACTATTTGAATTGTTTTAGTTTACTTAATTTAGTTGACCCTTAAATCTCCATAATCGCATGGTTATTTAAGTTTAATGTAAGGAAGAGGAGGAAATCTATAGCATTTCAAGCGTAATAAGGAAGAGTGCCGTGACATGTTCGTTGACATTTATATACTTCATTATATTTGCCATTTATGAGGATGCAAACATAGCAAGTTGTGCATATAAATTGGCCAGAGTACAATAGTCCATTTGAATTTGTCAGCAGTAGTATTGAATGTCTCAGTGATACTTGTCTGTGGCATTTATTACAGTGGTGTACCGTATGCCTGGAGTTACCTTTGGTCACGCTACGAGTCTTCTGCACGTCTTTGCTTCACGAACTGAAGCGTTTAAACAGGCATATTCCAGCATTGCCAGTGGCTTCTGCAATCAGAGAACGTCTTGGTTTTCTCTTGCCTCCTCCACCACCTGACCACTTGACTGACCCCGAACCGACACCCGTGGACCGCACTCTCATGTTCAGCGAAGCAGCTCGTCGAGAAACGTTTTCCAAGTGGCCTCACATGAACTACAAGTAATCTTCTAGTCTGATCATCTCTTTTCTTATCTATTAAGTATTCTTACACTTTGTAACTAAATTATGTTCTAGGTGGGCTTTGCCAGACCAAATGGCGCAAGCGGGGTTCTACGCCCAGCCTGGTGCTACTGGAGATGACCGAGCAATGTGTTTCACCTGCAACATATGTTTAGTGTGCTGGGAACCTACCGATGAACCTTGGTGAGTTTGAATGGATTATTCCGGTGCTTGTTGTTAGAGTATCTTTCGTAATTGATTTACTTTTCTAGGTCTGAGCATGAAAGGCACTCGCCATCATGTCCATTTGTGAAAGGGGAGTACACTCAAAATGTTCCTTTGTCAGGTATATTTAATGTATTTAAAATTGGTGCATTTGATCTAATCTTTGTGTCTTGTTATCTTAGTGCATGTATCTGGAAGTAACATTATAAATTATGCATTGAATAGTGACATACGCCACTAGTCCTGCTCTGTGCCATACGGACAGACTCGAAGAGATTGCGTGCATCAGCACTACACTCTGTCCTGAGTACATTGCAACCAGCACCGTTAAAGGGCACGTCGTTGTATGGAATGTTGCCCACCAGTTAAAAGTGAGAACAAATTGTTTCCGAATTATAAATGGAATTGCATTCATGAGTATGACAATTTTGAGCAGAAAGAAGCCCAACTGTGCATAAATCCCACGAACCCTCAGCTTCTCATCAAAAAGATAGATGGGGAAGATGCTGGTAGGGCATGTGTTGCTGATGACAGATACGAAAGTGACACCGCGAAAGAAATACTGCCACAAATCTACATCTACGAAGAAACCAGTTCTTTCAGTGAACACGATACCAGGAAAGCCGAATGGCATGAAATTTATGGTCAGTGTTTACTCATAATATTTATTCCAAGGTGGAAACTTGTGTACATTTTAGTAGGAAATAGGCTTTGTCTTGCTGAAGTGTCTGTGCGTACTCACGAGTTTGAGATATATTTGTATTTTAGGCACTAGGTAGGAAATCGGTGTTTAAATTGGGTGAGTTAATAAGAACGAAGTCTTAACCATTACAGATGATTCATACACGCCTCGGCCATCAGAAGATATCCGCATCTCAGCATTGTGCGTTCTCGGCACCAATTACAATGGCTCTCCTGCAGACACGAAACCACATCCGAAGCCAACCCTGCTTGTTGGCGCTGCCGTGTGCATCCGGAGAGGACCGTCGTCCCCGTCCAGGAGGCCATCAAACACTGAGTCGGCTGACAATCCCTTGGTACGTGCGATGAACGATGTGAACCAAGCTGGATGTCAGGACCAACCTCTGGACATCATGAAAGTCGAGGCTGAAGTTAGTGCATCTGCCTCTTCATCTTCGGCAAACATCAAGGACACCCCCCTACCCTCCTTCTGGCCTTGCCTCATCGTGTGCGACTTCGGCAGCAGGATTCCTACTTCACCCGAACCAACCCTGAGGCCCAAAACGCCCACCACCCCAAAAATTCTCTCGTCCAAGTGGTCAACCAGCTGTGGCACCATCAAGGAAACCACCCAGGACAGTAGCACAAGTATGAACGGTGGCATGGATGTTGGTGGTGGAAGCGGTGGAGGTGGAGGAAGTGCTGACAATCCGATGTCATATTATGAGGAGCTGATGTTTGGAGAAGATAGCCTAGGTGTTGTGATCGTTGATGCACTAACTCCTACGAACCCTTTGTTGGGGCCTGGTGCTCCTGAGAATTTGGCATGTCCCATGGGGCCGTCGGAGGACTCGGCTTCGTTCATGGCTGGAGTGCCTGCAGACCGCATCGTTCCAGCCCTCGATTACGACAGGAGGAGTCGCTTAAATGGCACCACCAAAACAGCCCTTGTGCGGATGTCTTTGCCGAAAGCCTTTGACAGTGACCGTTACAAGGTGACCCACATCCTGCCTACTTTGGATGGGGAACACGTTTTGGTCGTAGTTGGACTTGCTTCCAACGATTATAGAGTGAAGGACCTTGATGAATCTGGCAGTGCCGCTTGCTCCGACGAGGACCCGTCAACGTCGGACTCGGATGAACCGGTCTGCGGCATGATTATTTACAGGCTGTGTATGACGGGGCCGTTTGTGCTCATAGAAGAGGAACCTGTTGTGGTGCGTAAGTTGGTATGTCCTGAAAGTGTGGTCACAGCGGTCACGATGCTTCCTCCGGAGATTGGAGAAAGTAGGGATGGGGAGGCAGTTGCGCAGAAGCAGACCGTGACACCTACCGGATGTCCTGCCACGCTGTCTGGCTATTGTGCCGTGTCCACAGCAGAAGGCAATCTGGTCATCTACAAGCTGTCTACTCTGAGCTTCGTTGGAGAGCACCGACCACCAGCCAATAAGCTATTTGTGTCTGCAACTTATTGCTCCAGTGAGTGCACTTGTTTAAATTCTTGATATTCATCATTTTATTGTGACAATATTGTCAACTTAATTTAAATGAGTCAAAGGAAAAAGGGGCTTTAGCAACACCTAATGACCTTGAACAGCTTTGTTGGTTACACAATGTTTCATTGTAATTTCTGTATAGGTATTGATAGGCTGTGCGTGAGCACTAGTGATGGCGACCTTCATCTTCTGATGATCTGGCCGGGACATGTCTTGCAAAACGAGTCGTGGAAGAAGGAGCAATCTGGCAGTTTATATAATTCCTTGCCATCACTAGCAACCGGGAGGTCCGCAAATAAATGCGCACCACAATTCCCTCTTTTCAAAGAAGATCAAACCGACGGAGATGGTATAACTTTAAAGTGCCCCTAACAAACTAAAGGCCAAGTATTCATTCTGGTTTATATTTTGTCTTTTTTTATGATCTTAAAGAAGGACATGAGCTGGTTGTGGACCGACCGTTGACGATGGACACTCTTCTTGCTCTACACGAATTGATACAATTTGCTGACTTGACACCCCAGTTTACAGCCACTGTGCCAACCTGTTGGACAGAGATTCAGCAAGAGCAGAAGCAGAGGCGTCATCCGCAGCACCTTCAGCAGAAAGGCCGAGCCACTCAGCATACTCGCAGTTGGCGTCTTCAAACAGACAGGTAAGAGGTCATCTTAGGAGTATTATGATAGACTTGAACTTATGAGATAATTTACGTTTTCTAGCACAACTTGGGAAGAGCATCTGTTTGAGCTAACATTGCCACGTTCGTGTTGCGTTGGCCATGTTGACCTGAAATTCACTCTGCATCCTATGTGTGCTACTTTGCCGAACATTCAGGTGTGCAGTATTGAGAAATAGATTATGAAGTATACCATGAATTAGGCAGTGAATCTGTAAAATTGCAGTCGCGTATATGAAGGGTTGTGGGGGAAATGACAGGTACACTAATGCAAAGCATGATTTTAGGTGACACTGTTGAGACAAAGTGCTGGTGGAATCGGTCGCAGGGATGCGCATGGAAACGTGTACACTGAGGTTGATGATGGGATTGAATTTGGCATGAAGTTCTCGCAAAATTCCGGCTACAATGGCGAAGACTGCGTGGAATTCTTGGAAAAGCACAGCTCTGAGATCTTATGTGGCCCACTTACGCTCTCGTCCTATCTTGACCTGTCTGGCAAAGGAGGCACAGTCACCTTCTGCAGTCCTGAACTACTGCAGTCAAAGTCTCGCACGTTTCTTGTTCATATGAAGTCGATGGATCCTGGAATTTGCGCGGAGGTTTGTCATCAACGGCGACATTAGACTCATTTTGCCAACTTATATTAATGTTAAATGTTTGACCATCAGCTGTCTGCGAGTAATGTATGCAGCAGTGCTGGGGTAAAAGTGCCCTCTTCTACTACGATGCGAGGCTCTTCGCCAAAAATTGCTTCGAGTCCACGAACCGTTCCGTTGCCGAGTAAAAGTAGGTGCGGCAATGTTCCGACACTGCAAGCCTTGCTGGAGTACCACACAGCTCCTGGGAGTGCCATTGAAAGATTGACAGCAACAGCTCCAGGGAAAAAGCTGGATTCGCTTCGTGGCTGCGATTGGGTTCAAGAAGTGTCGCTAACTGTTCGTAGGATGAAGCGGACTGCGATGCCAAACGAAAGGTTTGTATTTCGTTTCGAGAAAAGCTGAATGGAAACACATTTCTTTGCGTGAAATAACACCATATACTTCCCTTACTAATTCAGGGAACAGAGAGATGCAATGCTGACATCGGAAATATTTCACCAAAAGCTCATAGCTGCAGTTTGTGCGGATGAGTCTCTGGATGAAAATATGAGTCTCGAACACCAGCAACATGTAGCACTGGACATATTGGCTTGGATCGCTGCTTTGCAGCTGAACAACGTTAGCAACTGGTAAGTTTATTTAAATGTTTTTTGATATGTATTTTCTCCTAATGCATTGAACGCCTTCAGTGATGGACAGTGCAGCCTGTTGATGACCACCACTGATAATCTAAGCAACCTCATCAGATGTTGTTTCATTGAGGGTGGCAGAACGATTGCTCACAAATGTGCCAAGCTTATCACCCTTTGTTTCGAGTGGGTTCATCTGTCTCGATGTCTGTTCATATAATTATTGTTAAACATTACTTAATTCATTTGTGATTACAGATTTAAGAGAGGTGGTAAAGACCTGATTCCCTCGGTTCCCTTTAGCCAGAAGTTGGCCGAAGCACTATTTAAATGGTTACCTTCGATAGTTTGCTGCAGATCAGCTGGAGCCATGCGTTGGTTTTTCTTGCTTTTGGGTCGCATCAGAGATGTGGATTTGCAAAATGTTAGCCGTGTTTGTCTATGGTTACTGGTTGAAGTCATCAAGAACCTGGAAAAGCGAAATGATACCCTGCAGATGCTGCTGCGTTCTCAGTAAGTGTTTACTGGTTGATTTTGTGCCCTAATCATGTGATGTCATCCTAAACTCATTGTTGGAAAGCAAATCGTTAATCACGTGTGGCGTTTTCTTACCATTAGGTTTGGTTTATATAAGACACCGTTTGAGCTGGAAATGTTCAACTTAGAATCTGCTCTTCCAGCCAAGTGTACTTCCACTCCAGTCACTTATGCATCTGTTGTAGCCACTGGTGGCGTTGGCACTGGCAACAATAACAACAGCACCAGTGGTGCTGCCACCACCACTAGCGGAAGCGGATGTGTCTCTGGATCCAGCAGTGCCTTTGGAATGGGATCTGGTGCCGGAGTTACACCTCTTTCTCTGGACGGAGCTATCCCAGAATCTTTCTTGGGATGTGGGGCTTATGCAAGTGTTCTTGGACAGCAGTTGAGGGGTCTGATGGAGACGGAACCTCTGCATTTCACTTGTCATGCTGCAAGCGATGGCACAAAAATGGAGAAGTTGGCTAATGGTTAGTACTCGTGCGTAGTACAGTATTGGCATTTTCAGACTAAAACATTATCTAAACATGTAAGTAACACTGTAATAGGTCATTTTGAGAGTGCGATGACACTGCCAGCAAGTAATTTGTATGTTGCACCTCCCAACGGGCCTCAAAATTCTCTATCATCTTTGAAATCGAACATCACATCTGTATTGGGCAATGCTTTGAAGGAAATGGAAGAGGTAAATATATCATTGTTCCTTTGTCGCATGCTTTGTAGCGATATTGCTGATGTGGATTTTTTGCATGTTGCACTGGCATTGGTAAAGGAAATGGTGGGTTTGAAATTGTGTTTTTGTACCTTTTAAGCGGGGGTGTTGATCGTTGCGGCTATTGCGCACCCCTTTTTGACCTTATCATATATACACTTCTGAGAGCATACACGGTTTTCGGTGATCTGTCTGTTTAGTTATTGAAACTGCTTCACAATATGGATGAGGTAGTGACTGCTTCTGCGGGAAATAACTGTAAAGTTCACAGTTTCAGTCCGTGCCCGAAGCCGCACAAGGTACGGGTACCGCTTGATGCCGTTGAATATTTTTTGCATTTGTAAACCTTTCACTTTTGCTTGGTTGGGTGAATGAGAGAGAAGCCACAAAAATTCGGTTCAATATACTACATCTTTTTGAGCTTTCTTTATTTCACTCTACTTAAGTACAGTACATTCCCTCTTATCTGGGACTCAGAAAACAAGCTTTGTATTTAATTTTTAATTAAAGTTAAAGTGGAATAAATATTTTAATAGTATACAAGGCTAAAATTATGGGAAAGGATACAATATAATGAGCGATCTTCCCTTAGAACAGGGGCAGTTGTTACACGTGTGTCATGAATGGCTAGATTCTGAATATCCCAGATAAAAAGGGTGTATTGTTGAATTTCATTGTGAAACATTTACTTTGCCATTCCAGGAGGTTTACACGGCTTCAGCTGGATGTAATTCCAACTCTGTATTGTCGTCTTGGCATCATTTTGTTCAACCTCCACCTCAGCAAGCTCTTGTTATCGAGCGGATGCACTCCGGTATGTATATTTTGAATAAATCATGAATGCGTTTGGAAGTAGTTTACAGCAAATGGGTAACTATTGCGGCTTGTTTTTTAGGAGCACGTTGGTTTGTGGTGCTGGATTTTGGTCGACCTGTAGTTTTGACGGACTTGATGATTCCATCCTGCCCCGACTTGGTGTCGCTGTCCATCGATGTGTGGACAGTCGGTGAAGAAATCGATGGCAGAAGACTTGTGGTGGCATCTGATATCTGGTTCAGATACCTTGTCATGAACGATTTGGTTCCTCCACCCATCTGCAGATACCTGAAGGTAACTGTTGGACTCGACGTGTTTACAATCAACATGTGGCTAACAATGCTCTATTTCAGATTACAGCCATTGGGAGGTATGGCATGAGCACGATGCGTTGTCGCATCCCACTTGGCACATTTTACGGGCATACTGTACTTCTTCCGTGGGAAACTATGGGTGTCGAAGATATGAAAGTGTACGAAGAGAACCAGGAGAACTTTGGAGCCAGTCCGATGTCATTAAAAACTCTGAGTTCGCAGCTGCAGGTAATTTTTCCGTTGTATATTGCCGACGTGATGGCTAGATGACATGGCAGCAAAAGGGGATTAATGTTGACTTCGTGAATTATATGAATCGCCAGGCACACATCAATATGCTGTCATTGTTGCTGGAGGATATGCACTGTCGGTACAGCTTGGCTTGTGATAAATTGCGAAACCTACTGGGGCCATTACTATTGGATGAACAGTCATCTCCTGGACACTTACATTCCCATGGGCCAAATCCTCAAGAAGCTCGCACCGAAGAGGAACAGAGAGTTTACGCAGCTTACGCCGAGTGCACTCACATTCAACAGCAGTTTAATTTGGCAGCCACATCTATGGAACGGCTGCAGAATGCACTTAGGAGACACAGAGATAACAGCATGCAACTTGTCAAAGAGGTAATCCTATATAACTGTCATACATTATTTTAGATTGTGAACTTTTACTAATGCATCGCTATCGTAGTACGGCATCGATACTGGAGCAGACCTGTCCAGGCATTTACATCTGGCCTGCACTGATAAATTGCATGCACTCAGCGAATGCTTAGCCGAAGCGCTGGTTTCTTTCACGGTTCACAAGCCACAAAGTAATTCCCTTACCTTCCCACATACGTCGAGTTCGCCCGCTGCTTCGGAGGCTTCAAATGTGCCGGAAGATGTGTTCGCGGACATTTTCGATCAGCCAACTTGCAAATCTATTTTCCGGCATTTGGCTATTGGTGGAAGTCGGAGGTTTCAGTTAGTTGCAAATACTCTGCTGGTGCGCAGCTGCGGGTCCCGCAATTGGTGGGGAGACTTTGTGGCGAGGATACTACATGACCTGTTCAACTCGCAACAGCGACACATATTCCCTCAAAACAGGTGAGCTTTGTCACACTCATCCCAAAAAAATTCCTCACAAATGACGTTATACGTGAGTTATTTCATTTCTTGCTCTGTTTATGTAGGGTTTTCTTGCTGCTGGTCAGCGTCCATGACAAGACTCTTCTCGGCAACACTGTGCCCAGTATTTTACGAATGCTCAAGGAACTTCTGGCTCCTTTGGAAAGCAGCGATGTTGCAATTCAGAGTATGATCATCCCACCCAATATATGATTTTCCTGCTCATGTCAGATATGTTTAATAACGAATGGTGTTTCTTTTGGGGAAAATTTCAGATGCAGTTGATCTGCCTCTTATTGGATGGGTGTTGCTGTTTCTGTCGTTGTGCGTGGATTTGGTTGAAACTTCTGGTAATAACACCCCTGAAATTAGTGTTGGTGATGAGGTTTTGGGTCGAAGCAAGGAAGGAAGGCCCAGAGAAAGAAGTTTGTAATCGGTTACAAACAATGTATAAAATGAGGCTTTTGCAACATTCTTTAATACAATGGGTACATGTTTACAGAACGCTGGGATTTCATCCAGGAAGAATGGGCGATGCTTCGAAATCAGTCCACTCAGAGCAAATGGGCATCGAGTCGCCTTTGCCGTCGTCGGTTTCCTACAAGGTTCTTGTTCCAGAAACAAGCGGTTAGTTTGTGTGACATTAATAATTGTGTATTAAAATACTAGTTTAACAATATGTGAATGAATTACATGAAGCAGTTTGTTATTGAGACGCTAGTGCTTTGTGTGAACAACTGAAAACAGTGTAACATTTTCAGATGGAAGACATGCACCAAGCTAAGAAGTCCTATTCCTCTATGGAGTCCTCTTTCCTGAAAGGGGCAGCTAGTCTTGTCAACAACTCGTCGTCAATGTACAATGACTTTGGGAAGGATGGTGAACCATTAGCAAAGCAGCCTGTGAAGTTACCCAAGCTACTGTTGTCTCAAGGGGTAAGCTGATGCACAAAGTATTGTCATGTAAATAATTTCAGTGACATAAGGAATTTTGCAATTGTTGGTTTTTAAGGCTCTGGATATGGTTTCTCGGTTTGGCGACTACGGTTGTCATCTGGGTTCGGGTGGGCAAAGCACTTCCTCGGCAACCACTTCAGGAGGGAAAGACAGTACTCGGAGGAGTTCTAGCAGAGCCCAACCAGAAAAACGTGAACCTGAACCGGAGAAAGAACCACCATTTTTGTTGCCTCATCAACTTAGCCAAGATGTTGCCAGGCATCTTATGAACTTGCTTCTGGCGATGGACTACACCACTCATGTCGACTTATTTCTGCTTGTGTGCAAGGTAGTATATCGCATTCCATTGAAATTGCACTGTGGAAACTTAGGACTATTGTAATGACAATTTGGTTCCACTCTTGAAGTTTTTAGCCAAGACGGTTACGTTGACCCAACCACCTCTGTCATTGGCGACTATTGTTAGCGAAGACAAACTACTTCTGTTGTTGCAACGTTGTGTTGGCACAGAGATGACCAGCTGTGCTCCAGGATTGGGAGGCTCTTGGGTCAGCCATGCTCTAACCTGTTTTCTGCAGGATATTCTAGATGGTTGGTTTGCAGTGAGCGGGCATATGAATGCTCTCATTTCCCAGCACGTTCAATGAATATTCATCATGTGATGTTGCTTATAATCAGGTGAAAAGGCATGTTTGTCCGGCACAAAAGCCGATGGTGAATTGTTCAAGCAAGATTCGGCAGGGTCTTCATCGAGAAGTTCTACATTGCAGCAATTAATTGCTACTAGTTCCACTCTAAGACGGCAAACTATTCAGCAAATAGCTGGTATTTCTTCGCGTGATCAACAAAAACTTCATTCAAGGAATCGAATGCTTAAATTAGTGTTTTCAATGACTAGATGCTGCAAAATCTGAACAGAAACTATTAGGGGTTGAATTAGACGATTCCAGCAGTGAGGATACAACCGATGGATCACAGGAAGCGGATATTGCCAAAGACGCAAAGGATTTTGCGAATGAAAAGAAAATTACACAGAATATTTTCAAGTTAGTTCTACGATTGTTTACTGACTTCTCGATGGCTGTAAAAAAGTTTACACCTTTCTGCTGTTGTTGCATATGTTTTCTCAGTTTTGTGTTCTTGGTTTTTGTAGGTTTATCTTTAAACACACGAGGTCTGGGAAACCTAAAGAAATTGGGCCTGGAGACTCTCTTGCAGAGGCGTTGATTCCGTATATTCCCTTCATATCGGCTGCAATGGATGCAAGATTGGAAATGGGTGTTGACATGATCTCCGAACTCTGGCTTCGCGCGATGTCATTTTCTGAGATGGAGGTTCTCCTGCAGGCGTTTGTTACTCCCACAGTGGTAGGAAACTTGTTTCATATTATCAAATTTCCTCTTTCTCAATAACTTGACCATGATGAATTTCTAGATCATTTCATATAATTTTATCTGCAATATATTTGGTTTATCTTGCAGGCATTGTCTGATGCGCCTTCTGGAAGTATACCGTCTGCCATTGCACCTGAGCGGTTGTTGGGCCCTTCTGCCCCCACTTCTACGGCTTTGTTGGCTTCGTGCTTCGACACATTGTTTCAACAGCTACACTTTCCATCACCAGGCTTCAATCTGGAGTCGGTGTTGTTCATGTGGGTGACACTGAGTGAGGAATCTGTTGCAGCTACATGTGACTCTTCAGTGTCTGGCACGACGCAAAATCGTCCTTCGCAACCGGTCATTCCTCTGAGCCACTTTGCTCTAACAGGAATACTGGCTGCATTAGCCAAGTAAGTAGCATTGTAAACACGATTATTATATGCAAAAGGAAGATGTTGATGTGGTTTTTTATGTTTGTAGGCACCCACATATCTCGCATCGTGTTTGGTATCTAGCTTTTCGAGCTCTGGCAATGCTATCCATGCAAAGGATTCCTGTAATAGAAGAATCCTCTGTTGCTGGTTACATCCCAAGTGCTGATGAAACGGTTGATGATGGACAGAATTCGATGGCCAAGGCTGTGGTCGATTGCCCAGATTTTCTCACTGCCCTAGTCCGATTCCTCATGGGTGGCTGGCAAGAGCATGGTTCCGCCCCCAATACACATGTAAGATAATAATATTAAAATGGCCATGATGTTCTGTCGATAACGGGTGGTTTATAATATGCAGGTTGGACCCAGCTTATGCTCCGCCATGAACGATTTTCTCGTCCGGTTGGAAGTTTGCTGCAATGTCGCTAATCCTGAAAGCAGGCTAGGAGCAAAACTCAAAGATCTTCTCCTCAAAGCTGTTTATCTTCTAGTGGAACCAGGGTTTGCATTTCTTTATTTTTATTGATACTAGAATGGCACATTTGTTTCAATATTTCTGTCTTGCTATGCACAGTGGTTCTATTAGATCTTGCCAAGGACCGTTGGATGCGCAATGCCAATTCTTAGATATTTTACTGTGCCTATCGCTGGAAGGTTGTGATACGCATATGGCAGCAAATATTGTCGGAGCTTCCGCAACGGTCTTTCAGAGCTACGTGTTCCATCGACAGAGGTTGCTTTGCCGCAGCTCATCGGAAGGAGGTGTGGCTGCAACATCTTTTTTCGGAGGACTATTTGCCGTAGCACCAAAACCAAACTCAAAGTTCGTGCTACAATGAATTCATAAAATATTTAATGTCCTTTAAAAATGATTTGATTTGTGAGACTGTGATGGAAAATATTACAGACCTGCAGGAACAGAGAACACAAGGGATGCTTTGGTGTGCGCCCTACTGCAGCTTCTCAATTCCCTCGTCCAAAACCCTTGTACAACTTCGTCTCGCAACACCAGCTCTGGCCCAAGAGTTGAAATTGGGAAAGCGGGTGGTTGTGAGGGAAACAACCACAGGGTTAACAGCTCTGATTCAGCCCGACCCACACCACCTTATGCGATGAATTCACCACAAACTTCTCAGACTCCTCAAACAGATGAACATAAGCGAGCCGCGTTCGCAGCTGGAGGAGGCCAGCTTCTTACGCAGCCTCCATGTAGCCATGGCCATGTCCTTGCGACACCTCCCAAACCACAATACATAGCTGATTTAGGTATATTTTTATTCATTATTTGGTCCCAAATGTTCAAAGATTCATATTTTATGTCTGAAATTAGTGCTCTCTAACAAGGCAACAATGCACCAGTTGTTGTCGGCCCTTTCTGTGTGTTCCGGAAGTACAATGGCCATGCTTTTGGGCTCTTGCGCTGGAGGGCTCTCAGACAAGATTCTCTTGGGTGAAGCAGTGTCAGTGGGTGATGGAATCTTTCAACTTCTGAGAAAACTGAACAGCAAGGCCAGCAACCTTGAGTTAATCCTGAAACCGATTATCACGTACCTAAGAGCTGGTAATTAAAACAATTTATAATTTTCAATTTGTGCACGAGAGACATTTCCGACGTGGATTTCTTTGCTAGATATCACAGATTGCCTTGTATCTTTAGAACTGCCAGCTATTCCCACACTATCGGAACCATTGCTATGGTTCCTTTTACAAGTTTTGGACTGCGAGAAAGCATTAGAGGAATTCCATAGAATGGGTTTGTAACACTGAGACTCGACTGTTTGCAAATGTATCCGTTAACTAATGCTTTATTGTTTATTGTCTTGTAACAGGTGGTGTTGAGATAGTTGGCCACAACCTTGTTGCCAGTCACAGGCAGCGTATTAACTCCCATCCTAGTCTGTTATCAGTGGTTGTTCAAAGGATGAATCGCACCATGGCAGCAGCCACTAAGAATTACAGCTCTTCAGTGGGTGTTGGAAGCTTCAGTGGTTCAAGTGGATGCGGTAGTTCTTCAAGTGGCCCTTCAAATACATCAGCAAATGCAAGTCATGTGGACAGAGTAGATGGACTTATAAACTTCGCACCATTAGGTTTGTGATGTCACAGAATCTTGTCTTATTTTTCTGTGTCCTTGGCTTATCTGGTGTTTTGTTCGTTTAACTGTGTATTTTTTGCTGCAACATAGGAACCATCAGCTCTAGTAACCCAACTACTCAACCAGCTGACATCCTGATACAATCTACTCCTCCTCATCGAAGAGCCAGAACTCCCGCATGGTCGTATCACTTCTGTGCAGAAGAAGCCTGGGTTGACCTATCCATCGTTCTTCCATGTGCAGTGCTTCTTCAGGAAATACATATCCAACCTCATCTGACTTCTCTTGCCAGTAAGCTATCCTGCATATTTCCTGCCTTTACTAAAATAACGATTAATCACAAAACTAATCTGTCTTCAGACTGCCCATCAGCTGTATCAATTGAAGTTGCTAGGGATGGCACTTCAAGTCTTGTACCTCTATGCCCACCACAGCCAACAAGTGGACTTACATTCATACGGTTACAACTGCCACATCCAGAAGTGGCAACTGTGGTCTGCCTTCGTCTTCACAAGCCAAGAGATTCTTCAAATGTTGGGATTTCCCAAATCCTGCTTCTGGGTTCAACAGCTTTTGGAGATGCCTTGTCTAAAGGACGAGCTGTTGGAAGTGCACCATCTGAGGACACGGTTTCAAAATCAAGGTTATATGCTTACTTGCGCATCACTGGACCAATGTAGTTATTTATATGGTATATATTATAATTATTTCTTTGTGTATTTCTTCAGCATTGGGTGGCTTAGACTGTTATACCATTGCCTGAGCCATACTATGAGTGCCCCGTTGAAGAAGAAAGTGGCAGACACTGCGGTTGCAGTGCCAGAATTACTAGGAACATGCTGTGCTCTCTTGCTTGTACCTTCCCTCGAAGCTTATGCATCACATATGGAAATGTTACTACTGCAGCTTGGGCACCATAGTAGTGCCATTGGACTTCATCTTATCGATAACTTGTTACGCAGCAGTGTCCCTGCTCTAACACAAGGTATAAAAACTTGCTGGATATAACAAAGGATGAATATGAGCAACATTTAATAACTTGTGTTCAAAAATATTTTAGGTTGTAGTGTAGGCAGTCAACTGTTGCCCACCTACTGGACTGCAATGGACTCCATTGTTGACATAATTTATGGTCTCTGCATTACCAAAGATGATGGAACATTAGCTCGGTGAGGATATAACATAATAAACCATGATTGTTAAATTTAACAAGTTCTATTCATTATAAGGGTGAATGCACTGGTGGAGTGGTTGAAAGCTACTGCCAAAGCCAGCGTCGATCAATACAACCGCACCCCTAGAGATGGAATTAGCCAGGACATCCTTAGTGGTGCCGAGCATCACGGACTACCTTTGCAAGTGCTTGTCCAGTGTGTTGCTGCAACACTGTGGACCTTGCAAGACTGTGACCCTCCCACTTCTGGCTTAGAAAATCTAGTTGATTTGGAAGTTGTTGAGTGAGTAGTAGGCCATAATTTAGCCATAGTACATTTTACAAACGTTCGTGCATTTTTAAATTGACAAGTTTCCTTTACCTTCGTAGCGTGCTTTGTAGATGGTCCATCTCCCTTCCAGTGAAGTCTGGTTTGAAGCGGGCTGTAGACAGCGTAATTTGTTCCGCATGCTGTGTTAAACCCCAGTATTTTACACACATTCTCGAGTGGTTGGCGAAAGACTGCGACGTGGAAGCTCCTTCACAAGGTCCACGGAATCAAAAGGCAGAACTTTACGCACCAATAACAGATGATTCAAAAGAGGAGAGTGTTCAGCATTCCACCGGCGAAACTTGCGAGCGACCCTGGATGTCCACGGATGGCAGGTGTCGTTTGGGTGGAAAACAACTGACTCTGTTGGCTGCTGCTTGTCAATCGCCACCGGTCGTCAAGCGACTTCTGGCATCTGGCTTGCCTGCAGCTTTAGCAAGGATCGTATTTGGTTTGTGTTTTAAATTGAGCTTTTGAAAATACATATTCTCAAGTTGCTTCTTACCAATATGCGATTGTCGTAGATTTTTGCATTCAAGAAGGCTTGGAACGGAATGCAAGCGAGTTTTGGACCAGTTTCAGAAATGAGAATAGTTCTCAAAGATGCAATCCTGGCAGCAGCATGACAGATTCAGCAAAAGCAAGCACCTCTTCAGCATCCTCAAATTCAGAGGGTGAGTATTAAATAAGTGCCAACAGCTAGCTGCTCGTTATGTTAGTTCATTAATTCACTATGGGTTTGTCATAGGGGCCGTTCAAGTATTACATAACGCAGTAGGGGGGGAGGGGGGCTGACCATTTTGTTACGGACTGTTACACAGGGG
>JAQFZQ010000586.1:0-30012 GCA_034696005.1 Glomeris marginata | reverse complement strand
CACTACCACGACTTTACCGCTCCCCAAAACCGCTCCCACTTCCGGACATGCGCACTCGTTTGTGCATAAGGTCTATTAACTTTGCACGCCGAACAACGAGTGCTAAGACCCAATATCGTATCAATAAATAATAAATGGATGGTTATTTTAGTTGATCCAGTGAACCGTTCTAAAATTGAACTGAGAAATTTGACGTATAGATGCGTAGATGTTAGGCTTATTTGTGAGCAATGCAGCGAAGCTGTACTTTTTATGCGCGAATGTATGCGCAGCGTATAATGATGCAATTATTTTATTGCACTTTTATGCTTAGTCTACATATACAGTTTGAAATGGTTCCAGTTGCGTGACCATTCTGTATGCTTTGTCCACTTGTGAGCACTTGTACGGTACTTTGTGAGGGAAGTGTGTGCTTTGGCGGCCATTTTCTTGATCGTATTGTGTTGCATCGGGCTTTATTCATGCATATATAATTGCTTCCCAGTTCTACCTTTTATTATTATACATCCTGCACGTACCATAAATATTAGGTTTCGTGCCAGTACTTTTTTTTCCTAGTATTTTCTCCAAATACAATAATTAAATTCAAGGGCACATCATGCATGCCTGCAGTAATAGGCTTTTCCACTATACTATTTCAGTTGCATTGCTATATGTGCACTGTCATGGTTTTTACTGAAGGCCGTTTGTTTGCAGTCACCTTGGGGAGAAATGTGTAATCACAAGATTGTCTAGTTGCTAAAACTAAGCTTTTTATATGGAGCATTTGTTTTCACAGTTAATATGATAAAAATAATTGCATGGGCCAGAATTGGGAAAAAAAAGTCAACTTATCTCTTTCTATATTATCAGTGCTTTATTTATGCAGCTGGCTATGTATCCACCTGTCATTTCAGTTGTTCAAGAAAGACATGAATACCGGTATCCATGAATATCAGTATCCATCTTGTTTAAAAATATAAAGAGCTTAGAGAAAAATGACTGGGATATTTTGAGTTACTTATTCATATCTTTCTGTTTCATTTGTTACTATGTAGACTCTGAAAATACATTAAGTATTAATGTATTTATAAGTTAGCTGACAAGAACAGCCAGGTTGTCTGTTGTTTTGATCTAATATTATTCTTTAAGACGTTTTTTTCCTGTTGCCGACTCGCTTGTCATTATATGCATTATAAATGCTTGTAGAAATATCTTATTTGAAGATACATGTATCTATATAAAATATGTGTGTAACTATTTTAACGAGGGTGATGTACAGTAGCCTGTATGGAGTATAGCGATTAACATCCCTGATACCACTTGACTGGTTTGATGTATTGCACTTTTTCTGGGCAGTGTTTTTTTTTTTGGCTATCATTTTGTGGAAAGTTGCGAATTGACGTTTGGGTTTTTTCATTTATTCTGCGACACTGTCTGGCATTTCCTTCAATTCCGGATAAGTACATTTGCAGAGGTAACCAGCTGCTTCCCAACCTAAATAGTTTTTATTTATTTGACACATGTGTATATGTATGCATATATACTGAATAGGCCCTATATGCTATACAATATATTGTATATTTTCTTTTATATTTCTCATACATAAGCCCGTTGCGTTCATTTTTTTCTCTCTATACTCTCCCCATATGTTGCAGCAGATTTTTCATCTGCTGAGATGAATAATTTATAAACAATGGCAGTGATAGATGCGAATACCATTCATGTTTTGTTCAAGAAACTAGATTTTTCTCTGGTCTAAATAATTTGGTTGAATGTAAAGAAATATTAGGTTAGAAACGATTCTGGATTTTGTAATGCAAACAACTGCATATGGTTGGAAAATACATTTTTGCACTTTCTCATACTATAAAATATATTGTTTAAAGAGAACGAGAGCGAGAGAGTGAAAAAAGTGATAAACGTCGGGATATTGTAGTGAATTATGAATTATTGACGTGTTTTGAAAGGGATAGGGAAAATATCAAATATTTTAACGAAAACAAGCTTGTAAGTTTGAGCAAACTTTGCGTTCAATAATCGTTGAATATTTATGACAATTTTACTTTGATTCCATTTTGAAGCAATGCATATCTATAAAATAAAATATACATACAACCTATATACTACTTTCAAAATGTAGATCTGTAATAATATATAAATGCCAGTTCCCCGGGCAGGAAATGCCAACCAATAATTAAATTTCCAACTTTATGGAAAGTTATAACATATGTGGTCCTATATATTGTATTGAATTTCTGATTGTGAAATATGCACATTGTAATACAGAGCTATTCCAAAACTTATTTGCCCCAATATACAATAACTTTGTTTGTTTTCTTATTATTTAAATTGAAGTAATTTTCGAATTTTATAACTGATGTGCATGATTGTTATATCTTTAGTAAGTTGCCTATATACAAATTTAAATGCAACTTTGTCTATTATATAGTAATAGTATATTGAATGAAGGAATGCGCGCATCAATTTGAGATAAGGAGAATTTGAAGAAGGATTTTAATAGAAAATAAAGGTTGGTCTATGGGTGGATTTTATGATAGGGATAATTGGGCGGTGCAGTTCATAAAAGCCTTTATCGGATCTTGATCGTTGTATGAGTATGCGATTTATTGTATAGATCGGTCACCTGTGTGCTTCCTTTCTCCGATAACACTGATAACAAATGAGCCCGTTAATGAGATGCTTGTTTTAGCCTTTGGCGCATGCGCATAAAAGCCTCCTTCCAAATTCCTGCCAAAATGCTCGGCTCACGACAACCCACTCAACCGTACCATTTATTGTTTAATCATTCGCTGAGCATCGTGAGAGAAAAAAATACAGTCTCATGTTGAAATAATATGCCGCTTATCGGACGGTTGCGAAACCGGATATTTTTGCAGCAAAAATCCAGAAAATGTAAACAATTAACTGTATTAAATAAATGCATATTGAATGGAAATCCAATAATATGTACGATTGAAATCGTTGTAATCAAGATATAACGTTACATTTGAAATAAGAGAGGCGAAGCGAAAAGTTTGATGTAGGTAGCAGCACCGATTATGGGGTCACTTTAGTGCAAATATGGTCATAGAAAGTTGTTATATAACATTACGCCCCTCCCAATTGTGACAGTAGCAAATAGTAAATGGTAATGTTAGTTACAAATTGATATATTAGTCTGTTTTTGTGTTTGTATACAGGTTTCTGTTCAGGCCTCAAGCGTGAAATGAATAACAAATAAACCGAGTATATACATATAGGTAATGTTGTGTTGCTTCAGCTGTGCAATTAGGAAATGAAGCTATAAAATGTAGGCGTTTCATTAGTGATATTGGTTCATTTTTTGTTACGAATTGGCAACTTACTTGGTGGAAAGTGATTGCTGTTTGTGATCAACCATTACAATTATTAGTGTTAGCTGTCGTATTGATATTAATTATAGGTCTATCAAATTTGGTCTTCCTTTTCCTATTATCCGATTTACCTTGGCAACTCTGTTGGTTTTCGGTCAATTCATGCGCACCAACTACTATACTTATTCCATCGACCTTCAATTTTACATCCTTAATTATTTCCCCAGGAAAACTATATAGTTACACAAATGAAATCAGTATTTGGGATGGTGTTGTAATTAAGCATGCCGTATTTTGGCAGAGACACTCTTGTTATTGGATGTAGTTGTTGGATGTCACATGCCTCACATTCCTGATGTGATTAATACTCCACTCCCAATTTATGATATCATACACTGAAACCACTTGACTGTCAATCCCATGAATTTGAAAGTCACTATATACTTCATTGAGCTCAGCAGGTACATTATTAAAAACCCCTGTCTGTTCAACTTTCAATTTCATGTCACAGATGTACAGTTGATTTTCAAAAATACCCATTTCTGATGTCAAATAACAATTCACGCTTGGATGATATATGTGACATCAGGGAAGAAGACATTTTGTAGAAATATTACCTGTACAGGAAAAGTGGGGCTTCTTTTTGGCACGTATAATACGGGATTATCTCATAAAAAGATGGCAATAAAAGAAGTAATGTGACAGTATGCTCATAGTTTTGGCGGTGATTGATGCGGGATCTTGCCGCTAAGCGGCGCCACTTTCGATTGGCATGCAAAGGTGCTGCACAGGTCTCTGTGCAGGTATAGCACATCTATACATAATACTATGAGAAATGAAACGTGGGGCTTTTGACGATGAATCGGCGGATGGATGATGAGTTGGCACTTGTTCAGTTTGATGTTCTCGGTGAACAATCCCCGGAGGCTAATAAGAGGAAATTCGGCGAAGCAGAAGAGACGTTTCGCCGAAAACGACCGCCATCATGGTCATGATCATCATCGGCATCTCATATACTCTTTTATATATAAGGCCTGACTTGTGGCATTTTTCTCCTATCTCCGACCTGCGTGCATTTTTAAGCCCATGGAGACGAATTGAAAAGCAGCTTTTATGATTCTACTACTAAATGCCTAATTTATGTCCCCTCTCAATTCCATCCCAAATTTTATTTGCAGATGGTTTTTTGTGCTTCACTGCACCTAGGTACCTTTTTGTAAGAATAAATCATGGATAGTGATAAATAATAGGGAACGTTATTTTTATAGTAATTAAGGGATCATCCAAAAAGAATGTAAAGGATTTAGGGTACTGGATGGGATTTTGAGACGATTAAAAATTAATGGCAAGGTGGGATAATGGTAATCATTGTACACATAAAATAATGCAAACGTATGCTACTATATACTGTAAATGAATAATGTAAATGTATCACAATTTGGATTTTGAAAACCCAACTGGAATAATATGGATCAGTATGCAAATCCAGTATAATAAAAGCTAAGCGACTTAGTCACGTGATTGCGATTGTGCATGGTGCACTGAACTGTAGGTGGCAGCACGTTCGGAGTTGGAGAAAGTTTTCATTTTATCCATCCAGTATATAAATAGACAATAATAAAAGTTGATAGTTTAAAATTAAATAACCCAGCAGGCCAGCTGATCGATGTTGCCATTTTGCACTCCGGCAATTTCATTGAATAATTTCTAATTGAAGCCTAGAGGATTTCTATCTATTTGCCTAATCAATAATTTCAATCCGGTTCGCTATTCATTAATTCCTGGCCAATCGTATATTACGTTATAGTATATGATCTCAACTCGTAAATAATTGCACAGAGTATTTAATTAGAGCCATATCCAACTTCAATTAACGTTCGCTAATGAATATACGTTTCGTATCTCATTACCATTTAAGTTATGAATAATGCAATTTAGTTACTTGTTTACACAAATGAGCAAAAGTTTATTCAAGGTATAATTTCTATTAATTTCGAGGAAATGGTCTGGGGAATTTGCCGGAAAAGGTTATGTCATGATGCAGAAAAGATAAACCTTGTTTGGTTGTTTATAAATTGGATAACTTTTTGCCAAGTAAGATATAATGGCCAATGTTTTACTACTTCGCTAACAAGGTATATAGTAGTGAAAAAAAGAGCATGCAGGCAAGGGAGGGTAAATGGAGAAAAGGGGGAAGAGCCAGCCGCAAGTCATGATAAGATGAATGATGTACTACTGCTCTGTTGTCCAGTGACTTCTTTAACTGAGCTATAGCATTGTTGGTTTTTTGTTTGTTTTTCTGAATGTGTGTGTGTGGCTTTTTTGGCGGTGGGTTTTAATAGCTGCATGGCTGTATGTGCAAGGGGAATGGGAGACTGGGAAAAGAGTAATTACAGTTGGCCGAGGGAGGAGCCTGAAGCAGAGTCACAGCCAAGCTGGCCTCGTTCTCATCGACCGCTCAATATTTCATGGACGATCGCAAACGGCCTTTTCCCTATTCAAAATTCATCGCCAACAATTGGCCACATGCTATTGCCTGCATTGCGGACACATATCACTGTGTGTCATGTTTCAAAATTACACTGTTTCAAAATGTATGGCCAGCAAAAACGCGCTTTTTTAAAGGTGAACTGACATGTAGTGAACTTTTTGCAATCGATGAGAAATCAAATTCATATAACCAGATTTAGAAGCCATTCAAAACAGCAGTTTCTGATCAATTAATTGTGAAAGTTTCTTCAGTAGTTTTGGATGTCACATTTGAGTGCAGTCCAAGAGAAATGTGCCGTTTTATGACGTAACGATCGACGGTAGCCAATGGCTTTCTAGTATAGTAGTAAGTTCTGTTCGATTCTGAATAACTCAGCCATTCAACTTTCAATTTGGGTGTGCAAGGGCAATATTAACTATGAATAATTATTTATAGTTCATAGTTAACTCAGCCATTTTTTAAATATTAGGAAAGATATAGTAATAGTTTTAATTTTGTTTCCTTTAAATAGTTTTAATAGCATGGGACCTTACATGTAATGATAACCGTGTCAGTTCACCTTTAAGTCTTGCAGCTTTAAATGTTAGGGCACCCACAGTGTTAAAGGCCATGCTGATGCTCATGCAGTGCCATCAATATGAGCATGAAGCAGTTTGCAAGTGTTGTTCCACCAATGAGCTGTTGTGTTGCTTTTACGGTATACCATGTGCCTTTTACGCATGGTAATAATGAGTGTTATGAGGCATATCTGCTTGATAATGGCGGATGTGGGAGTGGCCTAACGAGCAAGACGCGTATATCACGTCTCATTATAGTCGCTTGCCACTCCTGGACACCAAGGTAATATACAGAGATCATTTTAATAGGCGTTCATGGTATTCATTATTTCGTTGGTTCTTGTTCAGCTTATATGACCATTTCTGATGACAGCTTTATCCTTGGTTTTATGAAGCTTTTATCGTGAACGAGGTTAAATAGTTCTTAAAGGTGAATTGCAATGGTCTTTCTAAGGTAGTCTACCCTGAAATAAAAAAAAATACATTAAGAAAAGACATCAATAAACCAACTGGTAAAACAATCTCTGTAATTAATTTTTAATTAAGTTAGAAAGTGTTCTTTCTACCTTGGGATGAAATACGCAGTGAGTTTCCATCCATTCCCACCCACCCTATGGACCACAACCCAATCCTTTTGGTCAGCATGTGGCTTTAATAAGGTCACATACAGTATATAGTCACCACAAATTATATAAACTGAACCTCTTGCCATACATTGTGGCCATTACATTAGCCTAATGATATAATATACATGTTTATTTTGTCATCTTGTCCAAGATGGAAAACGTGACAATATACCAAAAAAAAAATGAAAAACGGTATTTTGACAAAGCTCGTATCATAAATCATCATGGACGCCATTTTTGCAATATCCTGCCATTGATCCCAATACAACTGGCTGCTGATTGGTGAAACTTTTGCGGTTTTTTTCCCCCCGTTTCGAAGCAATTCCTATAGCTAGTGGGACTGGAAATTGATCAATCCTTACAAATAAGAAAAGAAGGCAATAGGTATATATGTGATGTGGCTTTTATCCCGAGATCTGTTCGCCCTGTGCAAGGTCGCCATTTGTAATGTGGGTAACGTGATTAATGAACGGGGACCAACATCTCTGACCTTGGAAATGTGGAAATGAGGCTGAGGGAGCTAAGAGAAGTTCTAGACGCACAAGAACTTGGCGAGAAGTAATTGTCGTTTAATTGAATTGCGAGACGTAGAGTTTTATCGTTAGATGCCGATTGGTGGATGTCCGATGACGTCAGTTTAGCCCCGCCCAACGGAAATTGTGATGGGAGCAGATGGGGCGAGTAATGGTGGCACCAAATCCAAGATCCGATTACGGCACACTCCAATGAATTCCTTCTGTTACACTTCTCTTTTCTTATTAGCCAAACGATGAAAGTCTTTTTTTTTACCCTTTTTTTCTTTGAAGAATTAATTTTGGAGTATGCAGTTTGCCGGAGGCTTCCTTCGTTTTTTAGGAGGGGGTGGGGGAATAACAAAAAAAGGGGGGTGAAGTGACGATCGTTGCGCCCCCTGCCCCATTATCTGTCGATTTCTGGAGGCTTGATTTTCTTTCATGGATTCCTATGGATCGATCTATCGATCGCTAAAACGACAATTTCCTCTCGCTCGAGTGCCATTCGTTCCTTTTGTCTTTGTAAATCTCTGACCCGGAATAGAAGGAAATTGTCGCCATTTTCCGGGTCGTCGAGGCTATTCTCATGTCATTATTCCACTTGTAATCAGAATTCATGCTAGCGATTAAATGATGATGCTGCGTTAGCTCCACTTTGTTTTGTTTTTAATATATTTAAATTGGAATTGCAAACTTTGCATTCGTCTGACGTCACTATTCCTACTTTTAACCCTGTGAGACATGAAATGCGGACACTTGTCTGTCAAGGCTATAAAGATTATATTGAAATTAATTCGAAATATATATATACAGTATCAGTAGACTAATTAAATACGAGTGTCATTTCAAGATGGCCACATATTGGCCTACTTTAGCTAATCATTTTACAGCACAAGTTGTGTACTTGTGTAAGAGATATGAAGAAGTCATTTCCTGTTCAAAGTGTCTCTTCAGATTCTATGGCTTCATTAAGCCAAGAAACAAGATTACAGGAAAATACAGTGGATTTTTTTTCTCTCTCTCATATATATTATTGGCCAAATGCCATCAAACGCTGAAGTTAGAGGTTCATTCACATTAGTGTCCACTCTTATTTTTGGCATTTACTTTGAAATTGATACGTACAATAATATTGTGAGAGAAAATATTAGAGGAGGAAAAAATATTTATTTGTAGTTTTGTGAGTTTTTATAAGGGAAAAGTACGATTTTTGTATATAGGGGAATTGAGAAGGAAAATGCGTGCAATGCTGGGAAGCTAATCGACTCGGAAGGGGTCGCTTTTGGAAGATGCTCTTGTTTTTTTGTTGAGGTGGTTGCGAAATTTTAGGAGCGTAAAAGACGCCGATAAAAGTTTAATTCCCGTCGTCATTTGCTTTGATAGTCGACGGTGAATGACGCTATTGACGATCGATACTGAAGATCGATAGCGTATTGATCGGTGACACGTTATGGTGTGGAGCTTTTTGCAAACCATTTTGGGCCATTAACGGCGAAATGCAGTGACAGCCAACACTCACAGCGCTTGGTTAACTCTTGGAAATGGGACACTAGTCGAAAATTGACGACTAATAAATAGTATTTGTTGTAATCGATATTGCAACTGCGATTTCGATTAGGATCATATATATTCTCACTGCGATTCTCCGCTTCTCTTTCGACGGTGTGCAGTCGACGTGTCAATTAACGTGGCACAATTTTATTACCATTGATCAAATCTCCGTGTCCAAATGTGGAAAGTGATAATTAACCCCGTAGATATACGTAGGCCTAGCTATTATATGACGATACTGAAATGTTGGATTTATGTGAGCATATTGTATATGTAATGAGATCAGTTTCGATGACATTTAGACACTTGTTTATATTTGGTTTTATAAAAATTTTGAAAAGTAATACTAATTGCATTGAAATGACATTAATGTCGTTGCAGAATATTGCATGGAAAATATAATTGGTTGCTTGAGTGATTTTAAAAAGAAATGGAACTTTTAAAAATAAATCGTACAGAACCAAATAGATAATTAATCATAAATCTGATTCAGAAATAAAAAGTTGCCATAGGTTTTTGTTGCAGAAGAAATGTCTCCTTGGGTTAATAAATATTAGAAATTTTAACATTTACGGAATATCAAAATGTCTTTTCAATAGAATTATGCATTATTCATATTACTTGTTGTTATACTAATTTTCAGTATATTAATTAATGTTTATCTGATATGGTGCAAATTATAAGATGATTGGAAGGGGGTCAAAAATATTATTTTAATTTTGATGACGTAATTTGTAAATGATCCCTAACCATTATATACGGTTCTGTCCATCCTCTATTTAACTCTGCACACAGTTTTACGTTTTTTTTCTGTTTTTCCCCTATTTTATCTGCATTCATTTCCACTTTTCCGCCTCACTTTTATTCCCAAATTTATTGCCCATTACTGTTTTATATGTATTACAAAAAACTGTTTTTCGTGTTATCAAAATAACCGTTTATACATTTCAAATTACAGTTAGATACGAAACAGCAGCAGCGATATCTATTGGAAATTTCTGTAACTAAAAAGCAGTTATTCTAACAAAAATAAATATGAAGATACTTATATAAATTTTAGCCATTTGTGTGCTCCATCAAAATGGCACTTTAAGCTCATAAAATTCGAATAATCGATAAAAATAATCGTGCTTTATCGGCATATTCATAATGAAATTTGCCTTAATTTCTGTTTGAAGTGTGGCAAAAGTTGCCACTCACTTCAAGCTTGCTTCAAGATGAGGCAGTCCATCAATAAATTGAACGCCATTTTGTTTCACTACTCCTCACTGAATATACGTAAATAAATACGATGATGCAGCCATTAGGCAAACTTCCCACTCAAATTTTAGCTGGATAAAAAAAGTCGGTTGCCTGCTTTGATGCACTTTGTATAGACTGCATATATATAGAGAAAACAATGGAGAAAAAGGGGAGAGAAAAAATGTGGGAAACAAAAGTGAGAACGATCAAATGAGAAGAGTTGAAGGGTGCGGCGAATGCCAAACACTTGATTAAGTAGGCCTTACCCGTGAAAAACGCAACTCCTTTGGGCATTTGTGTCTTCTTATTCTTTTCTTACGCTTATATAGTTTGAGGTATGCTCTTTTTTTTTTCTTTCTTCTTCTTGCAGCACGCGATCGATTCAATCGATTACTATGGGTGCCGGTCATGTGGCCAAAGTCAATCTAAGCAAAGCAAATGCACTCCTGGGAACTGAGCCAATTAAAACACTGGCTTTTATATGTATACGCAACCTATTGCCATATACCGGAAGACTCACTTCAAGACATGGGTTTCATGGTTTGTGGAGGTGCCAATTCCAAGTCCAACTCGGATATAACGTCATATCCAGGAATTAAAATCTACTTCAGCATAATTGGAATTGATTTAATACAGACAACTTTAAATCTTTTATCAATTCAATTTTCCGCTCCAAGCTCTCCCAAACGTGAAAATCGATCACATTATTTGTCAAGTTAATTTGAAAAAAGAAAAATTATTGGCAGTCAGTTGACACAAGCAGCATTCTCAAATCTGTATGTGTCATATTCATAATTTATTTGACTGGTTGAAACCAGCCAGATCTTGAAAACGGATGAATTTCTGAGAACCTTGAATCCCTTGTGAGTCTATCAAAGCAAAAAAAAAAATCAAATTCAGAAAGGCTAAATTAGCATTTTTTATACTTATACTTTACAGTTTGTTTAATTTAGTTTTTATGACGGAATATAAATCTCCTTCATTCATATTTAATTCATGCTACCAAGAATGAAATTAATATTTATAAGTGCTGTTAATTTTAATGTTCTGTTCAATTTTAAAGTTGAATCGTTTTTCGAGGATGTGCTTCAATTTATTAGTTATGCAGGACATGTCCTGTGACGATATGACGAATTATCCAGTTTTTAACTTTACTCTTGTCGGATTTTCTATAATTTTAAATGATAAAGATTACTATTATATATATATATATATATAGGGCTAAAGGAAATAAAATAATGTTAGTATTTCAAATGAGATTAAAATTATTCTAGGGTTAGTTTATTATTACGCCAAATTGTGTTGTAATTTCAAAGATGTTTCCAAAAAATCTGATATTATAGTTGATGAAAATATTAGAAGGAAAGATATAAGTGAGAGCTAAAAAAAAGTAAGATACGATTTACTATGTCCTGTCACATATAATACCCATCGTCAGTGCAATATACCTTAGGGTTATTACGTGACATAATTGAAAGGATGATCGAGTTTGAATTTCCCCGGAGATTGCGACGTCTTGTTATTTATTTACAATAATTGCTCAAATATGTCATTAGAAGAGCGTCGTGAAAACTTTACAAAAACTATATGAAATTTTGATGATGTTCTTTATATTCTCTCATCCTCTCTCTCTCTCTATGCCCTCATTTTCCACATTCATTATTTTCGTGAAGAGCGTGGAGTTGCAAGGTAATCATAACAGCATGTAATAATTGCCATACTCTGAGTAGGCAACAACTTTTTTTTTTATATTTACATTATAACCCGCCTCAAATTATAGTAGGCACGATCCGGTTGGGTGCATTAATGAAATATGAATGAATTTATAACTGAGCCGAGCTTCCAGCATTTTTGTGATGGGGGGAAAAAAGATGTAAAAAATGTACAGAAGCCGTTTTAATTAAAAGAGTCATGGAAACTTGCGTTCAGACCATGTAGAAAATGTATAAAACGCCTTGGGGAAATGAAGTTGGCCAAATTAGAATGGGTAACGTTTCGATTGAAGGCATGTTTGCTTTTTTGACTTCTTTAAGACCCTTCCTTATTTGTTCTGCCATTATTTCGACGAACTGTAAAGAATTTGTCTCATCCCAGAGATGTTTGACTTTAATCCCACCAGAATAAACTGCACATGCATGCACATGATAATTGAATTTCATTCCTTATCAACATGACCTTATTTCATTCTGTATAATAAGAAAAGTATTGTTTATCGAAGTGTATATATGTATATAGTTAAAATCATTTGATATTTTTCATTTTGCTGGTTCAACATTTCCCTAAAGGGAATCATATAAGAATGGCTGCATCAATAAATAATTCAATGTTTTTAGCTCAGTTAGTTGGCTGGGATGAATGTGTCACAAATAATTTATTTGCAAGTATAGCAAATTTATAAAGCAAGTTGAAACGTGCATATGCTTTAAAGGTGAACTGACAAGGTTTTGCAACATGCCCTGGAAAAACTATAGCATTTGATTACCACTAATTTAGGAACATTGTCTGAAAATTTGAGGCCATTTGAAGCATTATTGCCACAGATATGAATTATTTAGTTTCATATCTGTGGAGTGTATGGGGTAGTATATTTGTGAGATACGTATACCGGATCGCCATTGATAACCTCTGCCATTGGCTGAAATTGCACAGGCGCTTGGCCTCATTGGCTGAAAATTCACATTTTGCCAAAACAGGACACTGTGACACCAGCGCAGTGACACCGTCCTTCCATGACGCACTCTTTAACTACTCGTAACTCTTTGTAACAAATTTTTAAATAAGTTTTGTTTGAACCAATCGTTTTATTGGCATCAATTCTACAGAATCACACACTTTCCAGGGCATGTTACAAAACCTTGTCAGTTCACCTTTAACTTGTTCACTTTTCGTATTATTTATCATAATTAAATGTTATGGCTGGAAACCTGTCTATATACAATGGAAAACCTGTTGATAATCACCTGGTTAGTTATTATTTCAGTGCACTATATTAGCAAATATGCTACTATTTTATTTATATACATGTATCAGAAAATTTCCTATTTTAGGATTGGATGCAATTTTTATCCTGCATTTTTTGTGATAGGTAGGTAGTTCCTATATATAGATTTTTATTTTAGCATATCTGTATAACGTCTGTTGACATCAATAACATCAGCACAGTTCTAGATTCATATCATCGTTTTTATTTGTTATGATATTTTGGTGAAATGAAGGTTGACCGCTTGTCCAATCTTCTTGGACATGCTGTTATTGATCTTGCAATAATTTCTCATAGTATGGCCGGAAGTAGTGGGCGCGAATGCAGTCTATATTTATTTACACTTACAGCCACATGTATATAGCGCAGTGCCATGCACATATTTATATTCAGCGTTTAATTCTTGGTGCCTGTTTATTTATGCTAAGCTTCCTACGTAAATACATATTCGTTTAAGATTTTAATTGTTACAATGTGCTCGTAAAAACGTTATGGAAATGAGGAACCTTTTATCGCGTACATACTTGAATCTCATTTTCAAAATACGTGATGGGTAGGCTGTTAAAGTGTAAGATTATAAGTGCTATACATTTCATAATTAGTTATTTGAGTTGCGTACATAATTATTTTAAATAAATATTTAAAGAAAATGAAAATATATAAATGTATTTGTGATAAGCTGAATTGAATATTTAATGAAATGCGACTATTTGTTTAGCCAACACTTGATTGGAACATTATTTTATTACCTCAAACTCATCGTTTAGCATAATTTTCACCAACATTCAATCACTAGGAACTTGTTAAAATATTATTTTTTGAAGGGATTTTGTTTCAACACTTGCTTTATTCACCGTTTTACTTGACAGTTCACCTTTTAACACACCTCCCAAAGGCTTGCACTTTTGCTGAATCATTCACTAGTTTAAGGTTTTTAAATTACCCATGAAATATAACTGAAATTGTTTAATTTTGCTCCGAATGCTAGGCATTGACTAGCATGCGTGCAACCAATGTATACAAAACAGGTTTCTGCTAAAATTGTAGGGAAAAAACGGTAATTGTTGCTTATATGTTGCTGCATTTGCCAAGTCACTTTGGCTATATGTCATACTATGCCATGGAGAATGTTGGTGCATTTGATGCTTGTGCACGATAAGCTTTTGCGGCATGATACATAGTACAAATGTAGCTATCATTCCAAATCCTTATCAGGATAAGCGTCTTATCGTACGAGTACAGTTACAAAAGCTGATGCCCATCCTGAATTCGGCCATTTACGACCCGTGAATGTCCCAAACACCTCTTACAATTATTAAATAAGAAAGGAAATCACACCACACTTAATGGAACTCCTATATTTATATACAGTTATTGGTTTTAACCTTCATTGTATAAAATGGCGAAATAAGCTCATTCATTCATTGCATGTGAGTAAAAGCAATAAAAATCTTGCACATTTCAAGATATTGTGTGATTTTGTGCTTAAAGAATAATTCCCAACAAAGTGCTCTAAAGTAAACAATGTAAAACGCAAGATATTTTAAGCTTTGCTATAACTGTTCGTTTTATCAGAGTCTATTATAAATTTTTTGTCCTGCTTTACGACCAGCTGCAGTAAAGCAGTTAATAGTAATATTTACAGCAGGCCTAAAGTTTATGGACGTTGGCGTTTCATAGTCTTCATACATTTATTGTTGGTGCCAACTTGGTTTTGTTTAAAGCTGCTAGGTAGGCTATATATAGGAAGACGGTCTGCCCTCTTTTCACACCAAGACCGTTTGTTGTTTAAATTGGGGAAACAACGAGCGAATTGGGTCCATGTTTTTTGTCACTTTCTTTATACCTCCTTGATTTTCTTTCTTGGCACCTTTTTACATTTGGAAGTTAAAAGCAATTTGGACAAGTGAAGGCTTTTCAACTCGCCCATTCTCTTGCGGTTCTATCGATTTTCCCATGTATAAGTTACAAAATTGGATATGTATAGTTGGATGGCTGGTGCAGAAATATAGGTACTATATAAGTTATGCATATCATAATTATTCACGGACGGCACATTTGTTTACCTTTTGCAGAGTGTTGTCATTTTAGGAAGATAGCTGTTATTTACATTTTGGGTGGAGACTAGCATGTAATTATCATTTATAGAGGGGGTAAATGAACGTTTTACTTTAGCTATTTCCTTTGACCAGGATATCATTAATCTTGCAATTTGCGACACTTTGGAGGCAAGGTGGTGGTGCTAATATTTATTGACATTGGCGTTGGAGCTTGCACTAAACACTAGGGACCTGCATGTGCTGGCTCCTATCATAAATGCCAGGTCAATATTGAGAATTGCATGCCATATTTGCCCAGGTGCAGCTGCAACACGAACCTTTTATAATGTAGGGCTTGTTTGGCGAAGAATTGCACTAATGGCTGATATGGCCCATGCACATACAATTGGCGATATCACTGTGACGATAAAGTTCAGCTATGCAAATTGCATGATATGTTTCGTTCGTCACAAACAAGTGCAGGGAAAACTCGCTCACCCATTCCAATATGGACTAGGCCATGACTTTAAGCAGACTGGGAATTGTCCAGATTTACAACTCGTATCGTTATATGCTACTTTGTTAAAAAGTATATAGGCACTTTCAAATGGACTCATTCATTATATTAGCGCACTATGTAACTATACGTGCAACATGTGTAAGTTCAAATCGGACAAAATATGGATTGTGTCGCAATGAGCTTCATTGCTAAAGTCAGCACCTTTGAGACCAACATGGAACTCGCCTTTAAGCCCAAGCTTCCATTCCATTAGATTAGTATTCCTTGGTTATAGAGGAGCTCTATGAAAGCAACAGTTTGCAAGCTGTAAACCAAGAAAGACGCTTCTGATCAGCAAGAAAAACATGAAGGAAAGGTCGACATTTGCAAGAGAGAATTTGAAAAGTCCATGCGTAAGAGATTTGGAAGAAACTAATTTTCTCTCATGAAAGCAATGTTAACATCTATGGATGTGACAGAAGGGAAAAAGCTCTGGAGAAAATGTGATGAAATTTTAAAATTGGAATGCTTGCAACCAACAGTAAAATTTGGTGCTGGCAACGTGTTAATATAGAGATTCATGGCTCACAATGGAGTTGGGAATTTGGAATTCATTGGTGGTATATTATGGTGAACGAAATGTACAGAGATATTTTGGAGCGGAATTTGAAGGCATCCAAAACGCATGACAAGGTTGATAAAGGCATATTTGGCCGAAAACAAAATAACAGTGCTGAAATGGCTTGCTCAAAGTTCTGATTTGAACCCAATACAGCATTTGTAGGAGGAAATTGAGCGACAAATACTGAAAACAGCAATCAGGAATGCAAACTATGAGGGATATCCACAAAGTAAGAGTACTCAATTTATTAAAAATCGAAAAACCAATACATTTTTAAAAACTTTACACCTTCGTATACATATATTACACACTATTTTTCAACATAATTGCCTTCCTTCTACATGCACTTGGTGAGCCGAGGGATAAGTTTCTGATATCACATATGTCAATGTTGGGTTTGAAGATCTCGCAATTTGGAAAACATTATAAAGTCCGTAAATTTGACTTGTTAATGGATTTTTGGTGCAATCTGAATAGGGATTGGAGTGTTGGAATCGATTTGGTTATCGGGAGGAAAAAATGGCCGCTTGCAATCATCCCCTATATCGATAATGTATGCGCGGTACGCAACTGTCGCCAATTCCCTTCCAAGATTTTGGCTTATATTACGTATTCAAATTCAGTGTCACTTAATCTATGTGAATATATATATCCTGCGGCTTGAGTATGCATAGCATTGGGCACGAGATACGAGCACGGCCATTTTCTTGTCGGTGCAATGCACTTCGGGAAGGGGGAGTTGGGTGTTGGCCACTACGGCGCTCCAACTGCAGGCTTCTCGCAATAAATGACTAATCAGCACGCCCATTGGTGCGCTTAAATTATTTGCACGCGAACCTCGTTGGGAATTATTAGTATAAAATATAGGGCACATGTCGCTAAAAGTAACGATATTCATGCGTGATACGAGCGAATTTCGTCTCGCAAATCGCAATAAACCCTCTGCTTTTGTATATGGCATTCCAATGAAACTTCAGCTGTCCATTGTGTTGTGGACGTTCATTGTGCACTACCAAATGAGGGTTTAATATTAATGATTATGTTGCGTGTTTAGTTAGTGAGTTTTTTCTGCACAGGTAATGACATGACGTAAGTTCGGTTTAATTGCGACAAATTACTGAGGACGAATTTCAATTGAGGTCCAAATTAGGTAGCGTGCAAAAATCTAGACTTTTATAGTAAGTCAATTTGATGTATATGGGGCCAATATCGTGTTGATCTTTTTGTGCTTTAGATAGGTATAGAGAGCATGATATATTGCTTTTGTTTGTCGGTTTAGTTGGGCAACTTTGCATGACCGAGCCATAAATGTAGCTACATATTTTGCGGCACAGTGAGTTTGTGTGCATGTATGAAGATAAAAGGGTGTGGCTTAGAACTTGGTTGCATGTATTTCGGTCGATACAGTGTTGTATCGAAATGGTATAATAGCCTTTGAGCTGTATTGCAATTTAGGGAAATTTGTGTATTTTTCCTTTAATTATTGCTGCGGTTTGAGGTCTGAAAAGGTGAACTATACAAGGCAAAATTTGAGCTCAATTGAGACGGCATTTTTTAAAATTCAACAAACCGGTTTTAGAAATTCGGTAATAATTTATCTTTTGGATCACAAATTTTGGTGAAATATGAAGTGTACTAAACAAAACTAAACAAAGGATGGGCTACAATTCCCCAATTGGAACTAAGCCTCTAAATTAGATGTCATTTCAATAACCTTGAAGATGCCACTCAAGGCCACATACATTCCATCAGTGGATAGCACCGTGCTGACTTTTGTTACACCCTGTATATGGATAGCTTGTTAATTGGTATTGTAATATACCATCTGTATTATCCTAAATCCTGTCCATATATGAGGTTAACTCTGTATACAATATACAGGATTGCGTTTCATTTCAGAAATATTTGATTGACTCAACATTATTGCCTATTTATTTTGGAATAGCCTATGTAATTTGCTGTTTGTGCGTGTGCAATGTGTATGCATGCCTATATAATGACAGTTGAAATTGCACATAATTATATGGTGTAGGATGATGAATACATTGTATTACTGGATAATATTGTTTTAATAAAGTTTAAGCTCTAACAATTTGGGAACAGTTAATAGTAATTAATGCAAACGATACGTATATATAGTTATATGGCAATTTGCGATTACTATTTGCAGTGTTAGTAATCTAATGCATAAAATGAATATGTGATGAAAGATGCAATTCATGCACATGGGTGGAATGACAACAGATCTCTGGTATATGTAAAATATGGCGGATATAACATTTTTGTCTGCTGTTCTTTCTATAATACGATCGATTTTTCTTGAATACATTGGGCTTCATTTATCCGTTTACGTACGTATAGTGTGTTTTAATCCTGGGGAAGCACATCAAATCCATATCTGGTATGAATAAGTGAAGCAACGTTGATCGCAAATCGATCATTGGGTGGAGGGAGGGGTCTGTTTGAGGTGGTCTCATATTCATGTAACCATATTCTGCTCAGGAATTATTGAAACCAGCTTTTAGCAACCCAATCGATAAATGCATAAAAATTCGCATTCCTTTGTACCCAACAGACAATTGAGAAGTTGTCTGTCTATAGTATACAAGGGAGCTGCAAACTTTAAAAAAGTAGATAGAAATTTGAGGACATAATAATGAGACAACCTATTCATTGAATATGTTTAACGCTGTACAGAATTTAAAACATAGCCTACTATACATATATACTACATTATTTTAATTATACATGCAGCAAATTTAGAGGAATCGATGAAATTGCTATTTTATATAGATTTTCCTTAAAATGTCATTTTCCTATAAGCTGCATGACTGAAATTCGGATCTTTTTAAGCTCATTTCCTCTTTTTCGCTCGTATTTCACAAATTTGTTATTTATATATTCATGTTAAAATTGTGTGCTTCATGGATGGTTGCTCTTAAATGTAATTTGATCGCGCATTTGATTGCAAGTTTTGCATGGCCTACATCATTCATCAAAATATTTTTGTTTGTGTAATAAGAGCTTCTCCGAATCTCGTATTATGTATGCAGACTAATAATGCCTATTTTTGTTCACCCTCGTTAGTAAATGCTATAGTACAGAGTTTCACATTTAATGACCTATCATTTCAGACCATAATTTTGAAATAGTTAATTGCTATATTGAAGGAAAGTTTCAATTTGGTAAGCAGTTAGACTAAAAAAAAAGAGAATTTTCCTAATGTACGAGCAGATTTCCACTCGAGTTCCTTCGGATTATAATTAAGCTTGTCGCTAATTTGCATATCGCTAATTCGGTTTGCATATGTGCCTGCATATACAGTTCGCCATGCAAGTGTCTTAAAAGGATTTATTTCATCCACCCACAATGTTATCGCGGAGTTCTCCTCCTAAGAAAATTTTCAAGCATTTTTTTAAGGGGGCAGAGGAGGATCCCAAAGCGGTTCCTATAATCTTCTTATCTGTTCCTGCTCTTTTTAGGCATTGCTTCAATCGAAAATTGTCAGCAGATAGCAAGGCATAAAGAATAGTACTCTTGATACTGTATGCTCTGATGACTGGTTAAAAAAAAAAGTAAACTTGCCATTGGAGATGCATGTGCCATCATGTGAATGGACATGAATATAAACGGTATACCTGGTCCTAACAGTATATTGAGTCATTGTATCATCACATTCTGTGATCTGGGGTGATATTTCGAATGTAATGTCTCGTCAGCATCGATCTTTTTCCCAATATAGTATATATTGCCATTTATATAGGGAATCTGTTACCTATAACTGCCAAGTGCTAAGCTCTTGCAATTTACAGCCGTTCTTGCACAGATTATTCCCTGAAATCTTTTGCGTGCACTATCACGAACGTCATATTGCAAATTGTTGGGAAAGAGGATTTGAAATCAGTTTGCCTGTTGCGTGACATCGTCATTCTTCTAAATATTATTCCCGCATTACTCGAATTGTTTATCCATATGGAGTATAGGAGCAAAAGCAAGGATTGTAGATTGTACTGTGCGACGTGATTAATCGGAGCAATTGTTACTGTGCTTCGGTTGGCTGGACGCTCCTATAGAGTCGTAAATCAGGTGGCAGGAGCGCCGCACACGCTATTCCTACTTACACAATGGCGCCCCTGTGCCATACCCGAACATTATTCTGCCTAAGCCCAAAGCCCAGAAGTGTTTTTGCGTCCTTTCACTTCAAAAACTTACGACATTCTGCCGGCCATTTTTCAGACCTTTGTGAGAGATCAGAGCGCAGTTGCGCAATGTGCCAGTTAAGTTTTTTTCTTCATTTATACATGTTGTCCACTTAAATATGAAATTTCAATGGTAGGGTTTCATGAGCAGCTATCTATTCATTTGCATTGTTTAAAAAAGATAATAACATTGAAAGCTATGTTGACTAGCATAAACGAACCTCCTAACTTAATTACCCCTACGAACTTTAAGTGCATGTTATTAGTTTTTTACTGATTTCCATAGAGATTTTGTTGCAACACTTGCTTCTTCGTGGCTTACACCTTATTACACCAAACAATAACCACTTTTAAATCCAGATTGGACATGTATCCAGCAATGACATGGACCTATCTAATAATTCCACCATGTGGTGCCATGGTTGATTTAACTTGTGGAGGGTTCAGCGCCATCTATGTGCCGTTTCCAGCTGCTGCATAGTCCGATCTCCTGAATATTTGGCTTTGTTCTTTGTTATTAAGCTGAAATGTATATAAAAATCTGGTAATTTAGATTAGAGTTTGCGTCATTGTGGAAGATAATTATTTGTGTTTAGTGGTGCGATTGGTGGTGCTGTTGTTGTGCAAGATGGGGATAATTGTGTTTGCCATATTTGGTGAAGCGTGAGAAACGAGTTCATTGTCATTGGTGGCAATGAATTATTGGCATTTTCCCATCTCAATTGTTGTCTCCATGCAGTTGCTCACATGTACATAGCAAGAGTAAATTGGAGAGTGCAATCTGTTGAATAAAGGAAATTTGGTTTGGAGTTGAAGGAAATTTTGCTGTGTACACGAAGCAGTTTGGGTTGAAAAGGAATTAAAGTTAATCCTTATGTGGGCCGCATAACTGAAGCTGCTTCGTCTTTTAGGCCTAATCCCAATCCTTGAATTGCCCGAAAACTAATTACGGGAACAACCTGAAAAGGCAAACAAATTACCATATTGCAACAGCACTTGAGAATTTGGCGCACAGGATGCATGATGAAACATTAGTAATTATTTAATGCGCTCATTTGCCATCTGCTCCAACGCAAATTTCATACTTTGCCCACTCTTTTGTGCACATTTTTCGTGCTGGCTGACAATCTGTCAGCTGCATTCATTTCTGTTTGTTCACATTGCATGCAGTTCGAGCGAAATGCGTATATAATTACTTAACTGCTCGATTAAATGAAGTTGTGGTTTTTAAAAAAGACTCAACCGCTAATTGCCATTTTGTTTTGTGGATTTGTTGATAGCAATTAGTCGCCATTTTTCGTATTAAACCACAATCCACACCTGCACTATGGGCTTTTGTGCTGACTGGCGTAATGGCGGCCGTAGACCTCCCACTGAAGTTCTGGACTCCTGCCAATTAAATTAGTTGAAAGTAAATACTACTACATAATAGTAGTTTCTCAATATCTCTCTCTGTGTTTGTTCAGCTAAGATATACAAACTTGTATTACAAGGAATTCGGTATTTACATTTGATGCACTTTATTGTGTTTGCACATTATAATAATGGGAAAGCCTGTTTAGTTAACTACTTATATATAATAGACTGGCAACTGGATATGTCTATACCAGTAAATTAACTTTAGCAACTATCTGTATAATAAAATATTTCGTTGCCATGACTGCATACATATACATTCAACAATACTTAATTAAAAAGTTAGTTGGTGCAATGTAATTTCAACATCTCATTATGCAGTTGAAAATACGTATTTACTTTAATTTACAGGAACAATCTGAAATTGTAATGGTAAAACAGTCAGAGGGCGTTGTGTTGTTTTATTACATTTTTTGTCCCCTTGAAATATATTTTCCCCTCATTTGATTCACAAAGTTAATGAAAGTCTGAAAGTAGCATTATCATTTTGTAGGGATGAGTGAGTTTTTCATTGGTTTTTTAACCCCACCCATTATTATTACTATCGCACAATGGGTGCCAAGGTAGATAAAAACTATTTACACTTTTCATGTTGAAATGCTGACACTGCAAACAATGACTTCATTAAGTTTGTTTCTTTTGTCAATGCGATGCACAACTGACATCTCCATTTTCATGAATTAGTTTACTATGTCATTTTGAACATCCATTTAATTTTTTTGCCCCAAGAAGCGCAAGTCATGTACCAAATTTTGATGATTATTCAGCAATTTCAAACAGCGCCATATTTATCCAATATTTCCCCCTGAAGGTGAAAATATGTACTAAATTTTTTAAGGTCATAAATATTATTCTCATGGTCTAATTAACACATGTGACGAATTTCGTTGAAATATTTGTACTAGAGCCAACTGCAGAGGCATATGAATATGAGTAAGATAAACTGGTGTAATGGCAGCCAATAAAACTTCCTATATATTGATATCTAAAATTATTACAGCATATTACGTACTATATAGAATTTCTTTGACAGCCCTGTATGTCTACATTATAGCTTTCTCGAAAATGCATTTCATATTTTATGTCACTTTATGTACGTGAGAGGGGGTTCGGGAGGTTTTTAATAAATATATTCAGCTGTTCTAGCTGCCCCCTTTCATATGCACCGTTTTCATTTCTGGTGATATATTCATTCAGGTTGTATGTAATTTGCATGCAAATAGCATTTTCATGTACGTACTCTGATATGTATAAGCGCATTTGGATGTATGTCCCCAAATTTTGAACCAAGAAACTTTTCCCCACATACTGAGTTAAAATGGCCGGTTATGACGTCAGTGTTGCCTGTCACGCAAACACTGAATTTCATGCATTTATTAAAACCATGTTGCAAGGGTTGGTTTAGAATATAAAATTTTGGTTCCACCTTGTTTAATGCTACACAATAACCGCATAAACATATTTTTTTCTTTAAACAGTGAAGTTTACAATGTAATTTAAAATACACTTTGAACTATGTAGCAAATAATTGGTTGCTTTATGAATCGCCACCAAATGTAGGTTTACGTTTGGAGAATTTCCAATACTCCTTCAATCTCTTTGGCAACATGGTTGTCCATATCATTACACCATAGTCATTCCTCATTTCAGTACAGACTGATATGGAAATATATACCATTGTTTGCAAGTGGGCTGCAATTTTCTTTGAAAATTGCCAGTTATTATTCCGTGTTTCCCGGAAATTAGGCATGCATTCCACTTCCTGACATTTTGAATCAAATGTTATCAAAGCCAGCAGCGAAGCTATTAGTTCTGCTCAAAGTCTTTTGTTACACGAGCTATACTGTTGTTGTACTCGTAACTTTTCGGATCACCGCCAGAGCGCGCTTCTGTCTGCTCGCCGAATAAAAATGGCTGGAACGTGGAAACTCGCGCTGAATAATTTATTACTATACAATTGGTGTAATTATACTTCAATTGGGACTCATTAATGTTGGCATTTGTATTCGCTCGTGATGTCACTGTAACCATGTGATGCATTTTTGATTGATGTTTCAAGGTTTTGGGAACAAATATGACGTCATTTCGTGAGCTATTTTTTTTCCCCTGCCCCACCTCCCCCCTCGTTCAGCATTTGAGCAGAATAGCAACGTGATATAATGACATAGCAACGACTTTTGCACGATGCCATTTTCGGTTAAAATCTCGCGGGAAGCAGCGAGAACTTATTATATCGGATTTCTATAACACTCCCAGGGGAGATAGGACTCGTGTTCGGTACATATAGCGATCAATCAAGCAATAGGACGAAATTGGAAATGTGTTTTCGATTGCACCGCAGAGTGCTTATTTAGCCAATGGCTTCACGGATCGGTCACGTGACCGCATCCCATCTCCCCAACATCCACCGTCATCGATCCGCAATTTTTGATGATGTTGCGTTGACATTTTATCAACTTAATGCGCGAGTTGCAACGGTAAAAAAAAACATGATAACACATTTTTCCTGGAGCCAAGTTAAGTAGAGTATTTTTACTAGTATCGTCCGCCATGTTGGATTACATAAAACAGTCTGGACACTGCGGATCACTATAGATCCTCTTACTGATAAATCCGTATAAACAAATGTGTAGGTATGAACTTTGTTTTGACTCCATGCTCGTTATATTATAATGTGAAGGATTTCTCGTAATAAAAAAAAAACGTAAATTTTGCAATTTTGAAGAAGTTTTGAATAATGTTCTGATTTGTTATGCATAGCTACAAATATAAGAAAATGTGGACAGTCTATAGGATTTAGGCCTACATGGAAACACTAAGTTCTTTACATAATTGTTGGACAGTTGTGTGACTTAAAATATAAAATATGAATTTGTATCAAATTACTATTACAATGAAGAAATGGAACAAACTTATATGTTATATTTGTTATTGTTTGTAATATATTTCTCTACAACAGCCTTTAACTATAATGGCTAAATTATGACCATGCAGACAAACAGGGCTCTTATAACGAGGGCAGACTGGAAATCGGTGCTGCCACCTATAGGTGGTGTACGTTAAGTTTCTATAGTGTCACCACTTCTATTTCGGTCAAAAGTGTCAAGACAAATGTCAAACATTTGCCATTTACGAGTAGGTACACATCACTGATAGCTCTCCCTCCACCTCCATTTACCTATTTACATGCAAAAATCAATTTTAATAACGTTTGGATTTGGAGCATGTCACACCGCCATTTGCAATTTTGTGACACGCCCACACTGCATTTTCAAAATTGGCAGCTGGCTAATTTAAATGATTTCAATTCAGTTTTCTATTATTTACTTGATACAAGTGTTGCCTGAGAAAATGGTACTATCGATTATGAGAAGAGGGTTTCACAAACAATTCTTCCAACTTTTCCACCCACCCACAAGGTATGCATGCATGTAGATGCCAGCCAATCACAGTTGAATGCCATCTTGCATCCAGAATTTCAGAACTTAGATTATTCCGAGATGTATATTTGCTTTTTTTTCTTCCTATATGTTTCATTTTATTTTCTAAATGGTTGCTCGCATTTCCGACTGAACATTTATTACAGCATCTGCGTGAGTTTAATGCATATGGTCCTAAACCGCGTTTAAAGTAGTTTGCATAATTTGACCAGAATTTGCATTCACTTTATTCTGTCGGCCCTAATGGCGTTTAATTAAGCATTCATTAGTGTTGCACACACTTGGTAGTAAATCTTGCAAGTTTTTTACATTTTTAATTAGCTTCATTTTGCTTGTACTTGGGCGTAAATTTGAAGCAGTTTTCGGGAATTTGGTTGGTGTGACGTGGATATTGGCATATTTTGCGGGGGCGTGGGAAAGATTGATATTGACGGTTGGCCGTTGCCATGGTTACAGCGCCTTTATTGATTGCCCCTAGATTGGGACCGTTTTCCTTCTAATTACGCAACCGCTTTTCCCACCTCTTTTTCATCATGCAAACTATACACACAATGTTGTTCATTTTATCAACTTTCAATATCCCATATTTTGTAAATGCTGGATTATTTGTTTTTGCAATGCGTCGGGAATCTGTTGCATGTGTTTGGGTTCTTCTTATTGCCAAATCGTTGCACCATCTTTCTACACAGACCTATTTGGACACAAACACAATACAGAATTGAGTTTGATCGATGTGATGTCTGTTTATGGCTTTCAAGCTGCTTTTCAACAAACGAAGCTATTTTTTTTTTACCCCTCAAACTTCTCACTTATATTACTGATCAACGTCAAAACATATCTTGCTGTATATCCTGGAATAATGTAAGAAGTTGATGTTAGATAATATTTTTAATTTTGAGTTAATTGAGGGGAATAAAATATTAGTTATTGAAAATGTATATGGGGTTAAAAGTTTAATTGTACTAGTATATTTTTATATGGATTTTATAAACCGTTTAAAATTCGTACAACCAATTTGCATGAAATCAATTCAAAAATGAGTTAGAAAGCTGAAACTGCATGAAATTAAAACGTGGGGATTTTATGTGCAACCGTTTTCATTTCCTGCATGATTATGTATGTAGTGATATACGTATAGAGGCATGTGTCAATTTAGATAAAAGTTATGTTAATGTGATTCCCTTCGATATGGAAAATGTACCAGATTTGATATTTTATATATATAGTCATATGCCAGCAATTTTAACAAGTATAGCATGAATCAATATTTTCGTTTAGGAAATATGCAGCCAAATACGTTGATTATACATAGCCTATATAGCATTTTGAAGTACTATATGGTACGTGACTGGAAAATTTGAATAGTAAATTTGTTGCGCAATTAAATTATCATGCATTTTAAATTTTGCTCGTATCTGTGTTTGCAAACTTTGAAATGTTGGCATTAGCAGACACAGTTTGCATGTGTATTTGTGCTTGTTGAATATTTTTCGCCAGTATTCTTAATAAGTTATGATATTTATAAATAAGGTGGTGCTTTGCGATTAAGCTCCTCCTCCTTTTTCTTTTCCTCCTCCTCCTCCTCATCCTCCTCCTCTGCCACTTTGCAGATACCCTGTATAATTTAGCTGTATTTCACCTGGAGCATTTATCTCGGAAAATGTATATGCAAATATTATTCGCCACTTTTAACACCACTGCAAGAAATTCTGCTCTTAGCGCCTTGTGCATGTCATCTTTTAAGACGATGATGACTTTTGATCGTCGTCTTATCTCCAGAGAAAATTTATTGGATTTCTTGGCACGTAATTAAATATACTCCTCAACGGTGGCATGTGTATATATGTGGCCATGTTGTTATAATATAAAATTATTAAAAAAGATTGAAATGCACTGTGTATATACTTACATAACGGACAATGTTGGATGATGGTGTTGTCCAAAAATCAATACATGTTTTGTGGTTTGAAAAGCACGTCAAAAAATGACAACATATTCACTGAACACACTATATCATCGGTGCAAATCGATTGAGAGTTGATTTTTAATTTTTTTAGAAGCTTTAATGTACTTTGCTGTTTTATAGTCAATGTTCTGATAGTAATTAGTATTATTTTCATTAAAATTACTTCAACGCATGCTACTACAACTGTGACAGTATTTTTCATTTTCCCAACCTTGCCCTATACAAGTGTGACATCATTTATGCATGATCCCTAATGATGTTATGGTATAGTAGTGACTGATGCAAAAGAAATTTCACTGGCAGCCAGTCGCACTTACATATGAATCACATGTGCACTGATGTTGGATGCTAGACACTCACAGATACCTCCAGTGTATTTTCTTAGTTGCAGTTTCAGTTTTTCGCTTGATATGTGAGTATGAAATATCAGTCCACAAGGACAGTTTGTACTTTTTTAGCAGACGTTACTTATATTTGAAATGGCGGAAGCAACGCCTGGGTGTCGTCTTCGTTTTTTCGCCGATTTATCTTTCAAGATACGCACATACGTATCTACCCGAGGTTCGTCTGTTTTCTATATACACGCTGCTGTGTGACAGTTTTGTTTGAGTTGCCGTTAAATATGTTGACCCCGCATATGTTGACCTTTCTCTTATTACTGGAGCGAATTTATTGCTCTACTTCATCGAATTGTATCAACTTTGTTATCATGCAGATTTTTTGCTCAATTTGTCCATACACAACTACATACACATGAATATTTATAGTAGGTGCATTGAAAACGATAAAAATGTACCAAGTAATGCACTTAACTGACATGAGATTACATTTTTGGATGCAACTAAGTGTGGTCCATATTGCCGTGTTCCTCTTCTAATTTGCTTGTAAAAAATACCAATTGAGCATGATACTTTTGAAATTAAATGGTTCATTCCACTTATTAATCAGTTTTTTTTAAAGGAATTAGTGTGGTTTGTTATGTATAACTATCTTTCACTTTTTGTATTTTGTGTCATGAATTTGTTAATATAGGAAAAAAAAGTTATAAATATAATTGACAATACTGAATTACTATATTTTTCTCTATATAAAAATGTGCCAAAAGGCCAGTAGCCAATCAGAATGCCAAGTTTCGCATTTTACAAGTATTGAAATGGGGTTTAGCTGCAACTAAGCTTCACTGCCTTGCTTGCATGTATTGAATTGGCTATTTAGAAATGATGAAAGTAATGCAGGGAAACTGTTTATTACAGCAAAACAAATACAAGAATTTACAATATTATACTGTATAGTGCATCAGCACATGTCCAGTGAGCAAGTACAATGGTGTTGGTTTTTGAAAGGAATGCGGGCGATTAAAGCATCCATAAAGTGGGTGGCTTGATTAGGCGAGAAATGGTTGTCCGTTAGTAGAAGCGTCATTGTCGTTATCTGGCAGTGCGTTAATGGCGTCGCTTCACTCGACCGAGAAATAGCAATAACTTGGAGTTGGTGACGCGAGATTTTCTTGCAGTCTCCAAATTTCTCTTGTTTTTGCCCCTATACACACGTACACTCTTCTATCTCTCTCTATTCCTTCACCTTCTTTTCCTTTTCGTCTTTTACTGAGTTAGCACACACTACCACTGGCTTGGAAGTTAATTGAAGGTGGAAAGCGATGCTTGCATTGCAAGCTGCTGTAATGAGTGAAGGAAGGAGAAAGCGAAGGAAACGAAAGTGCATCAGGAAAATTAAATTTTCTACTATCTGTGTACTTGATGCTGGTGGATGAGGATCAAGATGAGGATGAGACCGGTGAACTGTCTCTCACAGATCCAATTTCATGACGTGATCGCCGTTTGCACTTTTGGGACGAATTTTCAGAGGTGTGACGAATACAGATGGCGCTACTACATCTATATTCTCTAAACAAGCTTCAAGTTTCTCACTGGAAAAATTTCCACTTCACATCATTCACGGTTTTTTCTTGCTGCTGTAAAGTATTTTTTCGATTTTTCCTTCAATGGTTTTCGTTTTCTGAACAACGATTTATGAAACATTTTTGGGTCGCATTGGGTGGGTGTTGAAGAAGAATTGGAGAAAAGGTGAAAAAGAAAAATGGGGGGGGGGGGAAGAGAGAAATGGTTTGGCATCGAGTAAAGCTCGTATAAAGTAAACCGATCGACTGGATTTTTTTGTTGAAATATTTCTGGGAAAATTTTTGGTTTTGGATGTGTGTGGATGATGACGGGTTTCATTTTTATTTCGGTGTCATATGTTATGAAAAGTTGATGCATGAACACGTTATGAAATAATGAAGCAATTGCAAAAGTTCTTTGTAGGACGAGTATGTATATTGTAACTCTACTGTAAGCGCCATGAAATATTGTGCGGAAAATGACTCACACACAGAAGAGTCGACTCATTTTAGGGGTCGGGGTTCGATGCCCCTGAGTTCAGGCCGACAGCAGCACATTACCACAAGCAGGTGCATCGAACCCCGACCCCTAAAATGAGTCGACTCTTCTGTGTGTGAGTCATTTTCCGCACAATCTTTC
>JAQFZQ010000585.1:0-30031 GCA_034696005.1 Glomeris marginata | reverse complement strand
TCAGTTCCAACGATTTACCAGACAGTTTGCATGCACAATTTTGCATGACGAGTTGCTTGAGCGTGTGGACCGGCCTTAAGAGTTTCTTATTGCCGAATGGCTCTATCATTTTAATGAATAAATTTAACACCGTTTTTCATTATATCTCTATATGCAGTAAAATAATGAAACAAAATATTTTAAAATTGCAGGAAAACTCGTTACATATTTTATATTCAATATAGTCCATTCGATGAAATTAATTCCCATAGGACAGCACTTTAAAAAAACATTGTAATATATACAGACATCAATATACATTTTTTAATTTAACTTCTTGCGGAATATATGCCGCATAGTATTGATTTGTTGCTCTTTCTGCAGAAGCCTGCAGAAGTCTGCAGAAGTAGACAGAGACACTCTAACTTTTCGACTATACAATATTGTAACTTTTAATGTATCACATTCTTGCCCAGATCCGGTGGGAAAAGATAGAGCAGAGTTGGTAGAGTTATTGAATATGTATACATCTCGTATATGAATGGAAACACAATATCAGAAATGAATAAGTGGAATGGGAGTAAAGTAAAGGTACATACATATAACAGTATATGCTAGTCTAGCTTACATACAAAAAGATAAGGGATGTAGTGGCCATGTTGGTTACCTAATGTGAGCTTTTCTCCCGACTCTGGTGGCAATGTAAAGCCCAACAGGGTCATCGACGAGATGAGCACGCAGGGAATGATGAGATTGAATCCGTAGTAAAGGGTCCTTCTTCGGATGTGGATTGTGAAGGTGATGTCCACATAAGGTTGTGGACAGCATGAGTAGTAGATGGCATTTCGCACTCCAGGGACCCCTGTGTCATGTTCAAATGCAAATGTTCAGTAAAGTCTGATAGGGTTCATTGTGCATGTAACCCAATACTTTTTTCATTTCTTACAAAAAAATTATTCCCACAAGTGGAATCATGCATTGATAAACTCTTTTCTAACAATGTTTCTCTTAATTATATCTGTATAAATTCTACTTTTATATCCTATTTTGATTAGAAGCAGTTATACCCTGGAAATCCAAATAAATATGTAAATAAAAAATATAGGGGGAAAATTGTTAAATCCGATTACAATCTGCAAATATTCCAAATATTTTCTATTATAGTTTCAGAATAAATGCCCTTAACTTGGTTTCATTATTAGGTAATGTATTTTACATACCCTACTAACCTACCTGTCACTGTTGTGTCATTACCATTTATTTATTTTGCTGATGGAACTATAGTAATTTCTCTAAAAATGTTTATAAAAAAGTATGCTTTTACAATAGGTGTAATATATTTGAAATTGCCCAAATGTGTAATGTGTGCTCTGATTCTAGGATCTCACTTAGGAGGTATGGACATATATTGGGTCCTCATTGAATAAGATTACAAGATTGCAGAGTTAGTTGCGTTTGCACTTACCGATTAAATCCCATTCTCCATTTGCGATAAAATTTGTTGTATCTCCACCTTCTGTGTTCTGTTGTGTGAGGTCTAGTTGATAGCCATCGTACGTCCACGATCCGAACTTCTTTTGAGTAATAATTGTTCAGAATGGTCAGAACTCACAAATATATTGTTTAGCTTGTAGCAACACGCATTACAGAATCTTGTGTATGGTTACCATGTTGCACTTTTGGTCGTCAAATGGAAACCAGGTAATGTCTATCTTGCAAGTACTCTTGAAGATGCCAGGGGGTATGTGTGTACAGCTACCATTGTTCCGGACTACCACGTTAACGGGATAGGTCCTGTCGAAGCCTTCGTCAGCGCTTGGTGGATAAATTCGGAAAATCCGGCAATGTATTAAATCGCAGCACTACTAACCTTGCAATTTAGCGAATTACAGAGCAAAAATAACTTGAAGTGTTACCTGCAGATCACATGAAATTTGAGAATCTCTATAGTATTTTCACGCCATACCTTGCACCGTGGCTCCACCCTCAACCATCCCCCTGTCTTAAAAGCCGAGTTTGTGATTGGACAATGTTTACTGCCACGCCCTACACAAGGGGGATGGCGGCGGGTGGCCCGTAAACATTGTCCAATCACAAACTCGGCCTCTAAGACAGGGGGATGGTTGAGGGTGGAGCCGTGGTGCAAGGTTTTGCGTGAAAATACTATAGTTGACTGAGTCTTCACCGTTAAATTGGACAAATACAAATGTTCTATGAGGGGGTTAAAGTGTATACGTTATTTCTTATTTGAAGCAGTAGTTGTAAAAATTTAGCTCCTAATTGAGCAACTCTAGTGTTTTTATTATAAAATAATCGAAATGTTACCCTGTGATAGTCATTTACAGTGTTTATACTAGATATTCTGTTAAATTCGTTCAAGTAGGTAAGAAATTTCTAAGGTAATATAAGTTAAATTGAAACAATCGATTGGTGAGTGTTATTCAAATAAATGTGATTATTGAAATTCTATCTCCAACACACTAAAATTAGTTCCAATTTCGAAGTTATACTGCTTTGCCTAGTTATTCTAATAATATGCAAATACAGCTTACATTTTACAACAAATTAACTTTTAATTTGCACAAACTCCATAACATTACATTACTGGAAAGTTACTGCAATGCATATTTCAATGCAGTAAATCCATATTGATGAACTTAATCATTAAATTTACAGTGAAAAAATTTATCTTTGTAAACTTGATTGATCATCTAATGAAGATGCTTCAGCAGTGCTTTTGAAATATACACATCACTTTGCAGCAATGCACTCATTTGTTATTTGTACAAATTATTTAACAGATGGAAACTAAATTACTTTAAATGGTGTGTACACATTATCTACTGTATACTTTCAGTAGACCAGTGATTCGCAAATTTCAATACAGATCTGCTGGTAGCACTTGAAGAAATTGCCTTGTTAGTTAAAATTGGACACGCTGCACTAACATAGCACAAGTAATTAACTCACATAAAGAACACTAAGTGCGCTAATTGTGAAAGAAACATATGATGTTCTGTTTTTCCCTCCCATTTTTTCCACCCAAAGATAGATTTCTTTGATGTTTGCTGTGTGCGAGTCAGAGACTTGAAACCCATAACAAAAAATGTTGTATCCAATATTGATTTCCAAGTTCGGATTTTGTGTGTGCAATATTATTGCACTAGTAGGCTATATTGCATTCTATGTATCTAAAGGACCTTCTCCATTGCACGTGTTTTGTACCCCTACATTATTTCCAGTTGTACTATAGCCTCGTGATGAGCCGTTCAAGATTTCTGGGAAGGTACCATGTATACACATACACTGTAAAACTGGTAATATTTCGTACAATTCAGCTTCCTGTAGCTCTTTCCACGAAAATAAAACATCACAAAAATAAACACTGAATGGATAAAGGACACCATACCCATTACAGTGGAATTACAAACAAAGAGGTAGGACAAGGCAAAATGGGACAAGTGGAGGAGAAAATCCATAATTTTTTTAGTCTGGCTAACAATAAAAATTTGAATGTTCGAAAATAACCAGTTTTTCAGTAATAACTCTAGCTACTACACACATCCACAAAACGAAAAACAAACAATCCACTATTGCGCAGACACAAACAGAATTCACATTCCATATTGCACGATATACACCACATAATTACAACATATTCTGACTTATTGAATCAATTACTGTAGTTAAGTATCTTTCAATGTGAGGTTGTTCAGTGTGATAACATTTCCATTTTCAAGTATAGGTATAGGTAGATAGATATTTTCTATGGTTATACTTAGCCAACAAGCAGTATAATTGCTCTGTTAAATTCTTATAAAGTATTTATTGGGTTTGCATGCTATTTACTTGAGGAAAGGTGAAGTGTTTACTGCATAAACGGAAGCCATAACAGTTTCATGCGAAAATGTGCAGGTGTACTTGCGAATGGAAATTTATTGAACTGTACTGCAGGGAAGCCACCTCTGTGTCCACAATAATGAATTGATGTAATTTGTAACAAGATAACAGTTGTTAGGACAGTCATTTTGTAATTAATATACTGTTAATTAAAATGTTTTGCTTTGTTTTAGCTCCTTCCATGTAGCTGCATTGTTCCCCTTTAGTGGTGTCATATTATATATTTATCTTTGGATGTTTTTATAAAATGCACATGTTATTTCCACCACAGTGCTGGTATTGTTTCTCCAATTGACTCTGAACTACAGTAGCTACTTAATTCCATATATTTTGATGGCATATGTGGTAAATCGTGGGCTTGTCCACCTAGCATACTTTTCCATTAGGTGGTGCTGCCATCAATTGATGAACAGTGCAACCCTGAGTTGACCAACATTCCAAATAGTGATTATCAACTCAATAATACACCAACTTCCTATTGGCAGGGGACTAAAACACCAAATTCCTGATGTACCTATGGATTACAATAGAATTACCCACTTCTGCCATAGTGTGATTAGGAGTTGAGAAACACCATGATGATAGTGAGATTCCATGTATTTATGCATTCTCATATTAAGTGCATTACAAATGTACAGAAGAAATGTGGTGGGATGGCTTCCCAGCAGGATTGTTCATAAATTTCCAATTGCAATGGATGCATGCTGGGTAGAGGTGTAGAATAGACAAATGCAGGCCATTTTTACAGTGAGGTGAAGATTGAGTAGCTACCATCTCAACAACTGAGAGTGGATCCGATTACCCTTCGATTATAACAGCTAAAAAACTCGTCGCGAGGCTACAATACATTGGGCTTATCCGGACCAGCAGTGGCTGAGATGTCAGACCAAGGCCAGGACGAAATGCGCATGCGTCCCAGTTCAGTCCTGGGCCGGGCCTTAACCCTTAGGCATCGTACAACGCAATCATAAAATAGCTTGTGACGTATTGAGAGGAAAAAGAAAGCAGAAATGTACATCAAACAATAGCTGACCTGTTTCTGTTCTTATTTAATCCAGTATTAATAGCATTCTTTCCACGTTTTCAATTATAAGGACATGTCAATAATGATGGAGAATAATTTCTCTGTATTGATCTATAGTGTGTGCGAAAAAAATGTGTACTTCATGTCTTGCCCCTTTTCCGGAAATTTGGTCGCCCAAAGATCTTGATTGATCGGTTATGGTCTGGACCCAAGGTCTGATTTGGTGAATGGGCAGAAACAAAGTGAGACAGCACAAATATAATTTTAACTTATTTTAGCCCCAGAAAATGTTGCCTTTGTTAAATGGGTATACATTCACTTTGCACGAAATATATTTGAATATTTTAATGCTAACAGGTAAAAATTGAAATTTATAATGTTCGTTTTGTTAATTGCTTTGTGAATTGAACATTATTTGTTATAAATTTATCTAGAGGAACATGTCATATGATGCGTTTGTGATGTACGTGTTTAGCAGAGAAGTCTTCTGCAGGTGTCATTTTTTATTAAATAATCGATAGGTCTCATATTTTTTGCAAGCAACTGGGACATAAAATGATTCTCAATCATTATTGACAGCCATAATACAATGAACACTTGTACTGATTCATCCTAGGCTAAATATGGAAAAGGATCGTTGAACTTGTCTGAAATAAAGACAAGGCATTGACACGTATCAGTTCAGATGCCTAGAAGAAAAATTAAGATTGTGAATATCATTTCATTATTTAATGCAGCAAATTACATTAAGTAACAATTATGAGTATTCTTTATGTTTAGCTGTTACAAAATTCAAAATTGCAGCTACAATATACTGAACATGCAACGTACGTTGCAAATATGAAGGTATTTAAAACCAATTTGCAATAGCATGTTTATTGTTTATTTATACTTAAAAAGTTGTATTTTGCAGTTTAATTTCTGAACGTACTTTACAAAATAAAAAATGTTAAATTTTAAAGGTTATCATATTGCTGCTCTACGAATATCGCTGTGAGCACTTGCATGAACCCATTTTGGGCAGTTCAGTTCTAGCACTAGCAGAGTGCAGTTCACCTCTAGCAGAGTGCAGTTTCATCTCCATAGGATACTTTTGACTGTTTAGTGCTACTTGGCCCAATATTCGTGTGATATTAATTATTTTTGCATGAAAATTTTGATTAATCTTACATTTATTGCCTTTCCTGAAATAATGGATTACAATTAGGCAATGTTATTGACATTTAATTCCATTAATCTTAACCTATAAACACCCTTTAAGAAGCATGTTGCGGCCATTCTCTTACATTCTTAACGTAAGAGCAATTCCAAGCTACAATATGTCGGTTATGTATTAAACAGAATTGAGTAGTAACAAGGTCTACAACAAAGTAATTTAGCAAATAAATTATGGGTTTTGCTTAAAAGAATGTCTGAAATGAAGAGCTGGATTCAGTGATTTCATTGATTAATATTATTGGTATTGCGAATGTGCCCGAGTTCAAACATGTTCTCTGGTTATAATGGTTAAGAGTATATCATTTGGATTTTTTGATACTCTTATTGTGAAGCTGGGGGAATTGATAGGATTAGCCCATTTTGTTTTGTTTTGGCGATATCCTACGATGTCAATATGCTTATTTACAGGACAGAATATCCTAAAATTGTGTACTGCAGAAAATACAGGGTGAACCAAAAGTCTGGCTGGGCCTTTGTAAATTTAGATTCAAACGGTTAAAGAGCTGCTAATGCTCAGACTTTTAGTTAACCCTGTAGATATAATACATATTTTTCCATCAGTGATATCAGATGTTGTCCTTGTGGCATCACTGGGCAATAATGTAGTCTAAGTTTGACATCACTATTTTGGGTTTGGTAAATTTATGACCTCGCCAGAAACAGTGAGATATCGTAAATGTTCATGCCTCTCAGTAATATTATCCAGGTATTTTTAAATATGCCCAAACTATAGTATTCCCTATTTCCCTATTGTAGCATATATGGGCTTATCATAATGACTAGTTGTGAGGCATAAACAATTGCAGAATTATTATTATATAAAGTACAGTAAGCTCGTCCATCTCGGAGTCAAACGCATTCTTCCATGTATTGTTATACGGAGATTGGTACTTTATTATTGAATCTCCATGTATTATATAACGAGTAGTTTCGGTGAAGATGTGAACAAGTGCTTTGTACAGTTCCTTACGCCATGCTAAATAGTACAGAAGGTGCATTTTGATACTATTAAGAACGAAACCTAATTTCAGCAATGGCATGCACATATTTTCCGAATAGTATCGTAGTAAACTATTAATTGCAGTGATAGGCAATTAATTATATGGTATTACATGGTGTATTTACAGGTTAGTGTTGAATTGTTTGCGATTTGTTGCATTTCACTACTGTGCAACATGCGCAGTGACATACATTATGCTTTATGGGAGTTTTGCAAACTAAGCTATTTGTATATTATATAGGATGACATGTGTCAGGTTCGGTGTGCATACCTTATTTTGGCTAAAACATTAACAATTTCCTATGACTGTTGACTGTTTTACAAATTAAGATGAACATGGGGAACATGGCATATCCGTGTCTGGTTGGTCTGCCATTTACTACTCAGCGCATTATTGGTCCGAGACTGTCACTTCGATTAATATTGCAAACGTCAAAAAGTATTTGGTGTAACATGTTCCGCATATAAAAATAAAATGCATGGCAGAACAATTGTGACTCGACGCCATGAGCTGCATTGTGTGTAAGCTAGGTTATTTATTAGAATTTTGAGCGATTGCTATTCAAATTATCCGATGTTGGCACTTGAAGCAACCGGGCGAACATACCTCATTTTCATTTTTTACATTTTCAAATACCTTAAAATTAATTAGGTACATGAGCAACAATCAAAACAGCTGCTATTCTTGTACTCGTTGCCAGATTCTGACAGTAATTGCATTACAATCATTCAAGTTTTCTAAAAAATCTGCTTTCAATTCAAAGCATCTCATAATTTTGATATTGTTTTCATTGTACACATTTAATTTAATATTGTATAAAGACTAAGTTAAATTTCCATATTCAATGCGATGATTGCCAAAATCTTTCTGCAAAGATTACATTTTTGAGCAGTGTTCATTGTATTGCTCGAGTAAAAGTTCTTAATTATAAGTAATATGATGCGAGATTGTTGCATTTAAATTGACACTGCATGCATTAACAGCCGATTTTTAATGTCATAAGTAAGTTTGAAAGAATACAAAATTATAAATCTCTTGCTGCAATTTACCAATTTTGATACATTTAACAATAATAAGTTTTTCAATTAATTTATCCTAGATTTTTAAGGTACTTATTTGATTGTAGCAGCACATTTAACAATTCTGGATTAAAAGTACAGTAGTAGTCTGTACACTTGTTTTGAAGTAAATACCATGTACAGTACATGTAATGTGCTTTATATAAAAATTGCACAACTGTTGCTCCTAAATCCTTTTGTTTTAAATGTCTATGATATTACTTATGTACTAAATAAACAGTTGGAATAAGCCTGATTAAACATGTGATTATGCTAAAAAGTACAGATGGCGGTTGGTGTAATTAATGCTGTGGCATTCATATTAAGTAATAACAGGGTTTTTGAGAATCTGCTCAGACTGTCCTAACTCAAAATAACAGCAAGTCCTGATTCGTTAAATACAGTTACCACTGGTGTACTTCAACCAATAGCAAGAAAGTGTTACTAATTTTGAAAAATGCAACAGAAAAGCAACACATCTCATCTTTCCTGAACGTTAAATTAGTCCACAACTTAAAATGAAATCAAGTAGAACTTCAATTTACTGCCAAATTGAGTTAGCACAGACTATAGTGATGGCAGCAGTCTCAAATTTCCAATTGATTGATATAAATCTGTGATAGGAAACGTTGTTTGACAGACACGATGGATCTTTGCAAGGATTCCCCCAGGATCAATTTCAAATATGACATTGTCGATGCACTATTTGGGGACAATCTGAAGTAAAATTTCAATTGTGGTGCAATTTTTGCGCCAGTTTCTTGTGCATATGATAAATGGTGTTGAATCTTTGCCAGATCAAATTGGAAACTGGATGAGGCAACAAAAAATGCAAACTTGTATAATCAATCTGATAAGATATAGGATAACAAAATATCGACTTTATCGATTTACACTCAAAGATGCCTAATAATATGTTTTCCAATTATAATATTAATAGGAATAATACAAATTTGTAGTATATGGTTTTAATGATTTTAATCTTTTTTTTACAGATGCTGCCATAAACAAAAGGGACGAAAGGCAATTTGGATGTTTTGCTGTGGTGACTACATGCAGGTTAGCACCTTAAACTTTTTTAAATATTACTTATATGTAGTTTAAAAAAAATATTACAATTGAGAGTATTTCTGGAAAATATATCAACTGCATTTATATATTTTTGTCATAATTCCATGATTTTGGGAGTTTTCTTTTGGTGCTGTTTAAAATTTGCATTGTTTATCTCAGGGTGGTTATGTAACATGACTCATGAGTTCATAACAGAGTGGAGATGGTTTTTAGCAACAAAAGGCGATTGTCTGTCTTAAGGAAATATTGTATATTGAATTACATAATTAATAATTAAAAAATAATTAATAGGAGCTTTCATTGAATGCATTTGTTAATTCTATATACTTGAATGTCATAAACAACTGTGAGGGCTTTTAGAGGGGACAAATTGTAACACGTGTCACCAAAGAAATTAACCAATACTATTATCCTCAATCCACTTATGGGCATTGCATACAAATACACTGGACAAATAATGACATTGGCTGCATTCATTTTCCAAACATAATCAACGATTTTAATAATATTTGGATTATGGCCATGTCACAGACCAGTTTATAATAATCATCATTGCATTCAATGTTATAATCACATTATACACAATATAATAACCTGATTTTCAACTGTGGATTTAGGGCCGTTCAAACGTTTAATCACGTTTTATTGCTTATAATAATCTGATTATTGAAAATCATGATTATGGTTGGAAAATGAATGCAGCCATTGATGAATGCTGAATCAATGATGTAAGTACAGTAATTGTTACAAAGGTCAATTGTGACGGTCAGTTTTATATATTTTTCAGAGATTGCATCAGAACATATGCAACCACTGTATGTGTTGTGAAACAGTTCCATTCAATGAATAATTCAGCATTCAATGTTGTTTGTCCGGTTTATTATTGGTAGCTTACAGCAATGTGCACAAGTGGTTTGAGGGTCATAAATTATGAATTGTAATTTTCCAGATTATTATTTGTCATTTGGTGGCTGTGTATCAATTGGCTCCCTCTATAAGCCCTCACTGGTTGTCAATGGCATTCAGGATACAACTTGTATATAAAGAAGATTTTGTGAAATAATACTCCTAACAGGTAAATACTTATTATTTATACCTTGTATCCTGTTTTTAATGATTGTATGATTGGTTTTCTTTAAATTAACCCTGATATATTTATATAATAATGTTTTCTGGAATACACAGAATAACATTAAAGGTAGTGTGGTATGTGATGGGTATATGACAATTAACGAGAGAAATTGTCAAATATTGAGGGAAATCTGCTCATTCACTTGTTGCGCATGGATATACCTTACAATTGTCTCCAACCGCCATTGTGAATTATAGCTTATTTCAATGATTACAGGACTTCTAGCCTTAAAACCGATAAATACAGCTCCTGCTCCTCCCACTCCATTCATTATCCCTCTCTGCAGACAAAATCGTTATACTGGTAATAGCAGAAAAGCTTTTTGTATGTGTCAATGTTAAACATTCATGCCATATCAGTGTATAATACACTGTGCTCTATACTGTACAATATAGAGACTTAAAGGTGAACTGACATGGACTCTGAAATGTACCCATTCTGGCCAATCATGGACAGACTAATTGGCCAGTAGTCCCAATTTACCCAATGGCAGGGTTGGTCATAGTCCACTTTTACCGCCCTGTCAGTTCACCTTTAAACTATTCAAATGTTTTATAATGATTTAATTGGATAATCATGGAGAATTGATAGTAAATACAATCTACATATAGGCATATTCCTTCAAATTGATGCTCTAAAGAATCAATAATTTGTGGGGGTTCAATCTTTTAGTGAATATTAAACTGAAACTATCATTAACATTTAGCCTCTTATTGCACTCCCAGTTGTAAAGTACAGATGTGATTATTTAATGTATCATAAGCGATTTCGATGAGGGATTTGAGAGAGTTCATTGCTAAATGTAAAGTGTGCATAATTGAATTATAGATATTATAGATACATTACATAATTAAAATACACACATCTATAAAGTATACGTTTTAAACCACTAACAAAACAACACAATTAGACACCACGTAGTCACCACACACATGTACTATACATTGATACTGACAAATATCTACATGTACCAGATTCAGAGCAAGTTAAACCTACACTTGGTGGCATTGGTATGATGATATGGAGCATTTATGATGTCACAATGTTATATGCACCCATATATAGGGATCAATTTATTGTTTATACAGTAAGGATAACATCATTAATGATCCAACTATAGTGTAGGCTCATCTTGCTGAAACCATAATAGATTAAGATGTCTTAATTAATTAGGTATTAAATAATGCAAACATACTATTGGTAATTGTATATGAAACCATGCTACCTGTTGTACATAAGTACATCTGGTTTCCATATTTTGGACGGAGGTATCCTCAAATCTTGAATGCCGCCGTATTCAGATACATTCCACCTTAGGTTAACATCCACCCATTCCTGTAAACATTCAAATGGTTCGTTAAACGTGTTTCTTTCAGTTCAGCTGACTATTTGCAGCGTGAAGAAACTCGATATACTCTTTCTTTTCTCTTTTTTTTTTGCTTTGAACAAATGCTTATTGCCATTGTTTCCTTTAAAATGTCAACAGTAATTAGCTTGGTGAGTTTATTTCCGAATTTGATTCGATTTAATTGCTTACTTTAAATTATCAAAGGACTATTTATTTATATGTAAGCATTTCTTCAAACTGCAAATGGTATAGTAAAAAGAATAATAAATTGAATTAAGTGAGAAGAGAGCCACAATTTGCAGAAATTTGCTCAGTTTGGCAAGTGGTACTGACAGTTCTTCAGCTAGTTCATTTTACTATAGAACAAAGCGTTATTCGTGTATTTTTGGCATTTATACTGGCAAGTTGTCGATTCAAACTCATTAAGTTATTGTTTTCAACAGCTGCGGTTTTCTATTACTCTACAATCCACATTTAATTTTGTACGCTAATGACCGCTTTTGCATAATGCATGCCTTTCTTGTATCATCTCTTTGGCAAAATGCATTTTACGACTTATTCAGGACCTCTGGAAAGGAATAAAATATTTTATTCTTGATCGATTTAAACCACAAACCCCAACTGTTGTCTGGCTTAATCTTATTGAGTGACTTAATATGAAGACACTATTTCACTGCGGAAATTTCTAATTATATTACAATCATTATGTTACAATTATTTATTCGGTTTGTTTGTTTGTTTGTTGTTTGTTTGTTGGTTTGTTGTTTGTTTGTTTGTTTGTTGTTTGTTTGTTTGTTTGTTTGTTTGTTTGTAACAGTTTGTTTGTTTGTTTGTGAAAAAACAAATGACTATTGCATTACATTGCATTTGCTGACATTGAGGTCATTTCCATGAACAGACTTTCATGTAGGAATGTGATGTAGCCATTAGCAACAGTAGTTGTGATGTCACACATTGTCCAGCATAAGATTAGGCTGTAATTATAACCGTGTACTTTGATTAACAATATTTTTTTTTCCAAAGTGTGATTTGATGCTCTTCCAAGAGCTGACTAACTTTCTTGCCAGTTCGACACCAATCTTTAAATACTCCTTAGTAGCGCAAATTTGCTACTTATTCCTCACACACATGAAAGAAAAGAATATTAAGGATATTATCGCTATATAGCATTTTGCATTCTGCAATGGGTAATTGGATGAACCAACGTTAATGCACTATAATTACGATTTGAACCACTTCTCGAGTAACGTTGAGTGCCACTTGCCAATTCAATAAAGAAAAAAAGAACATTGCTGTTCGGCAAATAATTCCACGAACAAATATGAAACCTGTAATTGTTATATTAATTCCATGACAAAAAATTGCAGCATTGTGGCTCTCTTCAACTGTTATTGTGTCTGATGCATTACTTTAAATCTGAGCATGCAATCATAGCTATATAAATTTTAAAAAATAAATTATAAAATATACTAGTAGACATGCTCAATTTGCAAAGCCATATGTAGCATTAATGTTCCTTTTTATCCAGATTACATAATTCTGATTAATTTCAATTTAGATTCACTTTATCTTCCATTAGTGTCGTATATCTCCGGACACAAAATCAGTAAGGACAGTGTTTTGTAGTAACTGCATGTAATCCACACATTCAAGTTTTGAGTATTTCGGATATTGAAAATAATGTGTTAAAATTAGTCACATAGGTATACATAAAATTCATTTTAGAAACATTGTGGGATTACATTACTGTTGTAGAACATTTCCTTCCCATACAACTTGTGAAAACCAATAAAATATCAATTTTAAAACATATGATGAAAATGAACTTATGATAACTTATCCCGAAACTGGGATTTAAGGATACAAATTTTGATGTAAAGTCAGATCAGGTCATTCCAAAGGCTAATTCACACAGAATATAATTTTGCTTTAGAACTCAGAAAATCCAAAGGCTGGTGTAATGTATAGGCTACTGTTGTTCATAAAAATGGCTGCCAGAATTTATAATTTCATTGGATCTGCTGCTGAAGCCAACCTACTGACATACAGCCTTCGGAGGATTGATCCCATATACAAATGAAATAAACATAATACTTATCCTGGTATTCAATTAGCCTTAATTAGAATAAGGTAGGACTCAAGCAAACAATATGTCATCACTGCAAGGATTGGCTAGCTTGCAGGTGTTTTGCTTAAACTTGTATATTTTTTATTCCATGTGTTTTAATGAAACTCACATGTGGGTGATCACAATTGGCGCTCATTTGCACAGTTAATTAAGTCTCTGTGAAAACTTTGTTATCCTACATTGGTATGAATGACTCCTTTATTAATTATGACAGGGGAATATTGCATGCGTGATGAGACTGTTCCATTTAATTCCGAGTTTCCAGGTAGACCTACTGTATGTGCAATGCATACAACTTGTGTGAGACCCTTACTTGATCCCCCCTGATTGGGTAACGCACACATATATAGAAGTGATCCAATTATGTTTGCTTTGAAAGACGTACTCATGAGTTTGGTCTCATGATTTATTCAATATTTCCAGTACTTAAGGACAAAAGTATAGTAATCTAAACATGTATTGAGCAAAATAATCCATCTTAAAGATGAACTGACACTATATTGCGTTTACAATTATACTGATGTGTATACCTTGCAATTGTGCACAATAACCATATTATAATATTTGAGAATGTGTTAAATTCTGTTCAAAAGGAACTGCAGAATTTGGGGACCTCATATTACACAGTTATTATGCCCACATTACCTGTCAGATCTACTGTAGTAACCTGCTGGCAAGCAGCTGTTAAATACTCTAATGAAACAGTTGGATATTGTTGCATCTTTAATAACATTATAGGTTCAATGTAATACTTTTTGCAGCTTAGGGAATGGCACCAAATGTGGAAGTTAATTTTTGATCAAACCAATCTGGGAAAATCTACTTGATCACATCTTGGACTAGATCACACCTTTTGATCTTTAATTGCATAGAAAATTAGATTTAAAAATGCTGTCAGCAAATAATAATTTTAACAATATGTGTGAATCAGCCTTGTATTTGCATCGAATCCTCTGTGTAGGAAAAATATAGGGAACTGATGACTGTCCGGAGGTAAACGAATATAGCATGGTATATGCAAAGATGAAGGTGATGATGTAGCACAAGGAATTAGAAAGTGGATGCAGGCATTACCTATTCAAACTGGAATTTTTGTTAGGAATTATAATATCACACAGTGCTTCACAAGTGTCAACTAGTATAGATAAATAAAACCAAAAGATATGTGCTCCAGTGAAAATTTCTTAACATATTGGTGCACATATAATATGTATTATTAGTTGAAGTGGCAATGCAATTTTCATGCAGCTACAATTTGCGCAACACATAAACCACAAGGAATAGTATATAGGAAAGGATATATGGACGATGCATAGGGTGAATATGGGAATTATTGATAATCACAAAATAGGGAGTCCTAATATTCTGAAAGAGTTATATGGGAAACATTTGAAGTATTTTGAAGAGAAGGGGGAAAACTTGTGATAATCTCAGTGTAGAAGCCAGCTCTCTCAGTAATCATATTGATATTCGATTACGTTTATTAAAACTTCGAAATAATGTGGGGCCATTTGCACCATGTGTGGATATATTGACCCATTCGGCTTTGAAGTTATTCACATGTAAATTAATGTCTTCCACATTACTGTCTGTTTTATTTTTCTTCTGATTTCCCTGACATTATGAAGAGTTATTATACAAAAATTGAATGCAATAAGATGCATATAACATTTAATTACTATAGTTATGTTATAATAATACAGTCTGAATTTGCCAGTATCCACACAAAGTTAAAATCGCCTCACTTATCCGATACGTAATCTGGAAACTTTTATGTGCTCATGTCAATTATACTAATGAGAGATGTGAAATGCATTTTGTTCCTAAATATATAAAAATGTTCTGCAGGGATTATTATATATAGTGGTGACTTATGGCATTATTATTTCACCTCCAGATTGCACTATGCACAAGTTCTGTGTTGTAAAAGGTTTTCTGAGAGTTTCACCATATGCTATAGACTGCATACTATAAAGGGTTCATGTTCTCCTTTATATAGCAGGAATTACAACTGCCAGGTCATATTGTCTATTCAACACGCTAATTACAAGATAATTACATTTACGAGCAAGGAAATTGGCACTCGGACCATCCAGTTTCCTTGCTCGTTTATTATCATATTCTTCGCTGAACCAATGTGGACAGCAAACAAAATGTTGTTTCCAGGAAGGACATTGTCCTCGTAGTCAGCCATAGCGTGAAGTAGTTTTAGATGAATTTTTAATCCGCACATTTTGTGCTATGGAACGTACTTCATCCATTTTTTAAATGAAAATGTTGAATTTATTTTCAGAACATATACAGCTCTGTGCATTATGTATCTGCAATGGCGGATTGCCTACAGAAATGTGTGTTGGCAGTGCCATATTTTAATGAAATCTGTTTCCCTCTCAGTATGTATATATTTTTTCTCTGTGGCATGGAAATTTTATAGATTTGAATTATGAATGTGCATCTCTAATGACAGAAAATAGAGAGAATTCGCTCCGGCGAAAAGTTATACTTGCAAGTATAGCTATACTAATTTTGCTTGAATTCATTGGAGATTCAATTAAATAAATGCATGCAGTGTAAATAACGAGTCCTACTAGAATTCTTCTTAATTTGGTCATCTTGATTATGCGAATTCATTAAAAATTAATTCTAAAATAATAATGCATTCAATCAAAGCTGTTCTTTAAATGGTGTTTTTAATTGTAATCATTGATCATTTCTCTAAACTGAATATAGATAACCCCTACTGTCCTTAACCTTACTTTGTTCCATCCTATATATTAGTGACCACTCTAAGCACACAAACTGTATAGTCATTGTGAGTCAGCATTTTCAACTGCTTGCTTCTGACCTGTTGTCAAAATACAAATTAGAGATTATCAATTTTGAGGCAGTTTGATAAGCCAATCTTATATTCCGAATGTTTAATAGACCTTCATAATATCCAGCATGTAATTCCATTTTAATAGTGTTATGATTTTAATTGGAAAATATTTTCTCTTAATTGCACATTGTCATTAGAATTTTTTATACAAATGCATATCACTTCTCTCATATTTCAGGGTTTTCCCTGTGAATTGAATGCGGGTTATAAGAGCTGCATATATAGTATATATAATACAAGCATGCAATGAACACATGATGAGATGATTACAGCCGTCCAAATGCGATATATTTTGTTTTAGAAGAAATAATAATCTGTTCTTTGTTTAAGTTTTGTGTCACAAAGACATATTTTATTTATTTCTGTCGTTAGGTAATTGCTGCATAGTATTTTAGTAAATATATTATTAACTGTTAGCGTGCGAATTTTTTGTTGCATGCGAATCGATGCAGAAGTGTTAGCCTATTATTATATGTGGTTTATGAGGATAAACTAAGTTGAATTTGGAGTATTGGTATATACCCTGCAAAGCGAAATATATAAAGGGGAATTTGGTTTTTCCTGAACATCTATACAAAACTGTTATGCACATGTTTCGATTGTGGGAAAGAAAGTTCAACTTGATTTATCCTCGTTTAAGGACATTTTAGTCTGGTGTTTAAGACTTACCAATTTTAACCAAATATTTGAGATTAGAAGTTGATTCTTTTCATCCTATAGAAGAGAACGAATATAGTCATCGTCACTTGAATATAAGGGTATATAGATAGATATATAGGGGAAAGCGCACACTAAACACACTCGACATACTGTTATGACCACAACTTACCATATTTAACCAAATGAGTGTCTTAATAATTTGATTCTTTTCATCCTGCAGCAGAGAAAAATAGTTTCGTAAGCAATGAAAATAATACTGTTTGTGTTTTGCTGGATAAAACAAATAGCCTACTTAATATGGTGCAACGTGAAATGCCACTATTAAATTATGCTATAAAAGATCTATATCTCAATCAATATATTGCAAGTCTCCATCTTTCGTATATATATTAGATTAACACATGCTCCTTGAATCATTAAATTATTTCCTTTAGGTCTCATTAAAATGCCCTACATTTATGTTTTGTTCCATTATAATAATCTTATGGCACAGTGAAATTAAAATTTACAGTATTTCATAATTTGCTTGTTTTCTGCACAAAGAATAATGGAAAACCTTGAGATATTGAGAACTGTCTCCAGGATATTTGTAATTTATATATGAACATTCTTTGGGTAACAAAATCATATAGAGTAATATGATGGTGGCCATTTTAATAGGTGGGGATAGAAACTTCATGAATGTTTTGTGTATATAAGCCTACAATATAGGCAAGGCTCAAAATCTAAATCCATGTGGAACGGCAGGTTACTCTAGACAGATTCACAAAAGATTTACAACACTGATAAACAGTGTCATGATATTGATCCATTTCCTGATGTCTGATGTCAGGCTTATGATGATTGGGATCATGGTGTCATAACATATCCATAGCCATCGTTCAAACCCCAATTTTGTGGCAAAGCCCATTTGATGATGAAAATATGACTTCTAATATTTCAGTGTTTACTATATAGTAGGAAATAAATAATACTGTTCCATTGTCATTTTTATAATTTAAGCCCACGTTGTTAAGATTATTGAGGAAATAGGTTCATAATAATATACTGTATTATAAATTATTATTGAAAGAGATTTTACAAATTAAATTTGATTGTTTATTTCAAAATATAATTCAGGGTTTTCCATACGCTTTTTGCAGAAATAGATTTCAGATGAGACCGTTATTTTGCATGTGCCTTGTATACCACTGAGTGCAAAAGATTCTACCAAAATAAAATATAATGCTTGCAATACTTTCCCTTTTTCTAAACAAAAGAATGCATTATTTTGAAATCAATTTAAGGAATTCTATGTATTGATTGATTTTGGACAAATAATAATAATATAAAATAACAGTATCATGCAGTTCGCTGCTTTCAGATGCTTTGGAAATATAGTACCTAAATCTGTAATTTGAATTGAAACATGTACACATATGACATTGAGTAGCAGATTGACCCATGCTGGTGTAGAAAAGATGCTGAAAGAAATATTTTTGTAATTGTCTGTGAAACTGGCCGCTGCACAATGGCGAAATCCGTTGATCCCACTACTACTACTATACGTATAGGGTACGGAACACACAAGTTATTTGTTGTTGTACACCGTGGTTTAATAGCCACATTGATGTAAGCGGGTAATCCGTCTTGTGCGAGAACCTTCCTGAAAAGAAATTTGGCGTGGCAATGGCAATACATACAGCTATAGCTATACACCTATAAGTTCGTATAAAAACGGACCAATGCACACTCCAAATGCTCAGTACTACTATTCCCCTCCCCCTCTTTTGCCAACTTAGCAAGATTACTTACTTATATGCAAAATATATTTTGAGCATATAAAAGGGTATAACGCACCTACTATTTAAACGACAACAATTGCTCAGTGAAATCCGGATATTTTCCTCCACCTTTGAAAATTCTGACATAATGGCAGAGTTGAGATTTTGCACTTAATAAGATATAAGAATTCTATTTAAGAAGACAATGAGTCACTATTTATTTACAGAAAAGTCATATGTTTATTTTGTAGTTTAGCCATATTATAAATTGCGAACAATTAATTACTGTTTGAAGTCTTGCTTGGAAAATCTCATTTAAGTGACTAATACATGTTCTCTAATAGAATCTTTCAATTTAGCTGCAGTGTGTTGTCGTTAATTTAATTAGCAAATGCGATTTTAGCTTTTGAAGCCAAATTAGTGATGAAAAGCCAAATTTCACTGTTGCTGTATACTGCATTCAAAATCCATTCACATAAATATAAAATATTTCATTTAGAGTCTTTCTCAATAAAGCAATATAGTGTTTTCTTGCTCCCTATTGGCTGACAACATTCTTTCAAAAGACTCCACTTGCATAGGAAGATACTCCTACTAAATTGATTTAGTGAGAAAGACTATAAATGGTTAAAACAACATATTATTCAACATCTATTCATGGAGAATATTTTGGAACCTCCATTGTGTTTGTATATTTTATTGTGTATCCACATTGAAGTACATGTGTATGCTGCTCAGTCAACTACACTGCGAGTTCTATAGTTATTACAGTGCATTAGGAAAGGCGAATGGGAAGCTAGAGACAGGTGGCAGCACTGAGACTCTGGCCACCATTGAGTAGGGACGAACAAAGTCCTCTCCCACAAGCGCCATTGCCACGGCAGCAATATAATTTTTCATGGGCTCAGCTGTACAGTGAAAACAACCCATAAAGCTCCCCTCGTTTTGATTTTTGGGAGTGAAATACTCGCGATTCTAAGCTAGAAACTATGAAAAACCTTTTGGTAGATTAAAATGCACCACGAGACTGATCTGTGTATCAAATTTCAGCTCTCTAAGATGTGGGGAAGTTGGGTAAAAATGAGCTCGAAGAAGTTCCCGCAAACAAACGCCGCGCGCAGTGCGATACGTATATAAACTTGGTGAAAAGAAGCATTCACTTCTGCTATGGTTGGATTATTGCATTCTGTTAAGTTCACATGGGGAATTTTGGCGGAAGGGAACAGTTGGTATAGAGTGAAGTCAAGATAGGAGTGCGAATTTCATTCGGCATGCGTGCTGCGTGTGCGGTATAGGTCTACTATACAGTTGATTCTCTCATGCATGGCAGGGGATGTATTGGTTGATGCAAACATATCTTGGCAATCGGTGTTTCAGCATTTATCGTATAACAACAAACATGCCGCTTAGTGGTCTCGCTACTTTGCTCGCAAATGAGCATTAATATATGTAGAGGTTGGCGAGAGAGAGTGAACATATAGCATGCAGCATTTCGTTAACGTGGTTATCTGCACTGCAGGTTATTTTTCACGGGAATTCTGAAAAGAAAGGGGATTTGATCGATTGAATTTGCTCTAGCTCACTCATTTTCAAGCCTAACCCAACTTCCCCCACCCCCTTCAACTCCCTGTCTACCAACGACCGCCTTTGCCACCTCCATGGTTCCCTCTCTGATCCTGATGGTGGCACATTGAAGCAAAGGCTTGGTTGGTGCACTCGATCGATATTGCCACATGTTTTATCTAGCAAATCGGAGCGTTTCTGTACCACCATGCTTTTCTATATAACTGTCCGTTAAAATTTACTTGCTGCGCATTAAATACACCTATCTGCGTTTGTGATACCAGCAATTATTCAAGCACTGATTAATATACCCCACAATATATATGGTGGAGGGAGTTAAAATGCAGAAATCGCACAACTATCGATTTTACGAGCGGCTTAATATGCCATTATAATGTATAGCTAATATATTACTTATGCGCTGACTGAGCAGCATCTACTGTACATATAGACATATGTTACACATTGGAGCATGATTTAAATGAGCATTTTTGTATAGTATTATGAAAGCGAAATATTCACATTGAGAATGCATTACCACATCAATGATTTGCTGGAGTGTGATGCCAAAGCTGACGATGATTGGCTCAGATTCATTGGCTACAGGTCGTTCCAGGGTGTTATAGCTTCTTAAGAGGTCGTTGAGTAATCGTCGTTCATGGGGTCCCTGAAGCGAGCCTATATTGAATTGAGAAAAACAAAATAATGAAAATGCAAAATTGGTGATCAAATTGATTATTCATGCAAAAATATAATCAACATACATGTGGTGTGGTCTAAATAGCTTGACTCTTTGACAAAACGTACAAGTGTGGAAATGTTAATTTGTGTTCCCTTGCACCATTATAAGGGGTATACAGCTCGAAATATGCCTGCAGTTTCTCAAATACACGTTTATAAACGGTAATTTATGTAATTCAATGTTGGAATTCTGCAGATTTTTCACTTGTGAAAATTCTGATAATTTAATTATATTTGGGACATGATTTATTCGCAATGTCAGTAGATATGTTACCCTGCACAACCAATGGGTGTGTACCTAGCAATTATTTAGGAAGATCCAAAGTGTACCTAATTAGAAATAATTAAATGGAGTTTTTGCAGCATCATGTTCACATATATTCGTGGATCAATAATTACATTGCGTCATTAATTACCCCTTTTTTGTATGACTTCGGAACATAAAAATATCGGCAATATATTTCTTACTGCTACAAAGTTTTTATGGAAAATCATTGTAGAAATGTGATTAGATACAGCTAGCATGCAAATTCAAATTTATCGGTTAGAGTTTTCAAATAAAGTATGTTTGAATGATGGAGAATATAGTTTTAAACAATAAGCGAATAGGTATGACTCGATATTTTATTTGCTTTTCAAAGTTTAACAGTTTTCTCAATTCCTGAATTGCAAGATATTTACTTTTTATTATCCAATAGGGCAGATAATTAAATTAAGTGGAGCATTGTCCTCATAGCTTAGTGTGATAAGCGTGAAAATCAAAATTAATTTTTATGATGCTGAAGCCAATTTTGACGAAATAAAAAAAGCCCCACTTCCATTAGTCATTGGCAATCAACAAACACATCCTTCAATTCTTCCATCTTGCTGGCGAAATGTGTATTCCTCGTTAAATTAGCTAGAATATTGTTGCTACTTTTGCGCTAATGATGCAAGTAGATTTCAATGTTGCCCAAGTTGAATCGAAATGTGTTGTACACATTAGTTTAGAGATATTTGCACAAGTTTCCACGAAACTGCAGAACATTGTGACTAATGTTTTTCTGCATGAAATATTCGGAAGATTGTTGATTCTCTTTTGCTATTGAGGCCGAATCCTGACTCAGGTGGATGTACCATTAATTCAAATTTCATTTTAAAACTAGATTGCACACCCACATAATAATCCATTCCTTGCGGCATGAAAGATTTCCATTATTGCTCGCTTAGCAGTGCCAGCTGGCCATCATATTATTGTCCAATTAAAGCTGAAATACCTTTAGTAAAACACTGGAGATGTTTTAGGTTAATTAAATTAAATCTACTATTATTACAATTTATATCAAAAAGTTTCTGCATGTAATAACTGCATGTAATAACATTTATCTTTTGTGGTGCCTTACGTAAAGGATGTACATGTTGTACATTCTATTATAGACTATGTTGAGTTTATTCCAAAGTAGGATGTTTGAAAATGTAATACACCCAAACATGAGTGTCCACTTGCATGAGATAAATTTTATTTTCCAAAATAACATGTTAATATATGCTATCGAAACTAAAGTTTGGAGCTGATTTTGTCACTTAGGTTTATGTGAGTGGCAATGCCATTATGATGGAACACTTGCACATTATTACATGAAATCGAAAGTGATGACTGGCTCTTCAGTCTTAATGTTGTGACCTAATTCTATCAGTTGAGAAAATTCAACATTCATTATTATTATAAATGAGTTGATTCGATCGTTGCAGTAAGTTCACTAAAATGTGTTCAACTATTTTTGGCAAGTGAAAACAGGCAAATCACTAGTTGAGATTATATTCGACCAGTCAGCATTTTCTGCCCTCTAGAGTTTGGACTGACTGGACATATTATTGATTATAGAAATTGCTTTATGGTGAAAGCATGAAAGCCGACCACACAGATCTGATGGACGGAAGGTCGGCTTTCCTGCCAATTTCCTATCAGATGGTTAGCTTCGCAGCAAGTCTCAAAATATAAATGCACACATTCAAATGAAAAAGGTTTTAGCATTATTAATTAAAAGTAGGCCTACTGCTCGCATTACGGTAGCAGGATGTGGGCAATCAATGAAGGGGCACCTCTGCATTGTAGTACTGCTTATGTAGGTGTATTTACACTGCCTAATTAATGTCCATTGCTTTTTAAAATAAATGGTCTTTGTAAAATAAATTCCAACCTTAAAATTGAAGTTTTGGCCTTCTGCCGGCCTGCTAGTTTTTTATTTGATGATAATTATCAATGGCCTGGCAATAAAATCTAGAATTTATTGATTTTTGATGCGTTTGCTTTGACACATTGCTGGAAATCGATTGACAATATCAAAAATCCAGGTAGTACGTATCAATCCCCAGTATCAATCACCTCACAGTATGGTACTTTCCCTATCACATAATTATTATACAAGAAATTCCAAATGTGAAAAGATGCAGCAATGAAATGGTTTTTTCCTCTCCCCATTTGGGATTTTATAGCAAAAAAGTAAAGCAATATTTTAGGATAAAGGCCACACTGTGAGGTGAAGAACTACCTGGAGAAACATATGATGGTATGGGACTTTTGATTTTTGTCAACTAGAATTACCTTTTCAGTATGCACATGCATGGATTTGATAGGCGAATTTCGGAAAATTTAAATGGGAAAGGGAAAGTACATGGATCATATGTTATGAATGGTATTTTTCTGTATAGTTTTGCATGTTTACTGTTTATAGCAAAATAAAATTATCATAATGATTTGAGCAGACATGTATCTACAACAACAATTTATCATAGTTTGGTAATTACAAATATTTTCTCAAAATGGTGCCAATTATAGTATGTGATCAGTAATCAACAATGCAACGATCTGAATTACTCAATGGACTAGGAAAATAGCTAGCGCTAAAATCCCCTATGACCATATGTCTGCAAAAGAGCTTTTTTAAGTCCATTTACTTCAACATATTAGACCCAACATGGCAGAAGATGTTTTCAGTCAACCATGCAGATTGCTGATTGATAAGTCGTAAGCTTCAATTTTCTTTTCTTGCACTCCCTGCATTCCTATTATTACTTCCTCGGTGACATCAGTGTTCCTTTGCCCTACGTTCCTGCTCTTAATTTCCCCTTATCAATTTTGTCACAAATTCAGGCGCTCAATCTCTCCCTTTGTGCATGCACAGAAAGGAATATGCTAGTTGTGAATCGCTTTAATAACTATAGGACATGCATTGCATTTGTTAACAAAATATCATTGCAGATTATCTGATTGTGTTATTTGCCACTGTTGTAACTAACTGCAGAGCGATATTTTAATGTGTTGCATGTATACTTTATCGAAATCAACCTGTCAACACAATATTCCACAGATGTGCTCAAATGATCAGCTGCTCTATTTGTTTCAGCGTTTATTGGTGCTTATATTGCAAGCAGTGTTCGGCAATTCGCTCTGCCTGCATGCAATGCTTGTATATAAATTGATGACTAAAATTGTTGTCAATTCTGCTCACGTTGGATTTCTATCGAATGGGGACAGGAGCATAGCCTATGTAAAGCGTTGCTTTCATCGATTTTTCACTGGGTGAAGACTGTCGAGCCTGTTCGACTCCAACCTTATCCCTACCATCCCATACAATTCAATAGCAGTATATAGCCTACAGCATAGCTGCGACCACGTGACAAGAAAATTAAAAGCAGCACCGAAATGGTGGGTCATGCTAGAAATTATAGCATGATGAGAAATGCCTAAATCAGCAAGGCTGCAATCTATTCAGTCGCATATGCTACAGAAACTTCAACGACTGTAATTAAGGTGCTCAATTCCAAAATACATTTATTTCACTTTTTAAATGACACTTTTTGCACCAATAAATTCACTGGTGCTATGTACCTGGCAGGCAACTGTCTTTTATAATAATGTGTACCTACATGCAATGTTTCTGAAAGAGGCAAGAGTTTGCCGATAAACATTAGGCTACTTCTTTTTTTGGTTCACACACTTCATATATCAGATATGCGGTAGAAAAAATCTAATTCCAGCTAGGAAGATCATATCTCTTCTCCAGGAAATGCTATGCTGCTGAGATTTCCCAGATTTTCCTGTAGAAGATTTCAAGGAAGTGTCTTTCGCAAGATATGGAAATTTCTCTTCAGCCTTCTAGGTAGAATTTGGGTTTCAAAGTACTCATTATGTAGGCGCAGTTATAAGGTGAGGAGGAGCATTTATTACACATGCAAATGGCTTATAGAGTCAGCTTTTAAAACTTCCTTATGCTGTTAATTTGAAAATGAGGATATGTGAACGGATGGTTTTCTAGCTGGCATAACTGCTACTGCCTGCCTCAAGAGAGAAGACAGTGCAAAGTTCAAACACGTCCCACTGAGATGCCCTTTGAAAATGTCAGATAGAGCACATTTGATGTCATTGGAGTGTGTTCAAATGGTCAGAAATGGATGTGACGTGTTGGTGACTTCACAAGCACCGATCGTCTTCCCTGCCACTTGCACTACCTCTAAAATGATGGCAAGTGATCCCACAAAGTTAGATAGTAACCGATGTGATGAATGTTTTGAACTGCCAAACTGACAAGTTGTGTTAGGCCACAAAAATTTGCATGATAACCCCTTCCCAATATACCATTTGTTTGTTTACCCCTAGACGAAGAACCGAGAACCTTGAGGATGGCTATTTATGAGTTCTCGAATCTTTCAGAAAGTTCAAAGATGGCGACAAAACAATAATTTGGGTCACGCATCTGAAAGGCATAGAAGGTTCCACAACATGTAAATATGTGATCCTATAGAAGTACTGATGCAAGCAAGCTCCTTGATATGCAAGCATCAGTCATTGCGTAGTGTTACGTGACATAAGTACTTGAGTGGTACATTTTATTGGATATGGAAATTTATGTATTCTTTAGAAATACTACTTAGCAGTAACAGCCTGAAATTACAATATAAAATACGATTAGTTACAAAATAATACAGGGTGTTCCTAAACTACCTGTACAACTTGATGTGGGTGCTAGCGGCCACCATGACAAACATTTTTGCCAAATAATGTAAGGTCACTATGCCCCTTTCACTTCTAGGGGACATTTACAGTTGGTGGTAGACCAGTTATGTAGCCTATATAATACCTAATGGAAAGGACATTGACCATCAGTGAAAGGGGCATTTGCGACCTCACATTATTTGGCGAAAAATGTTTTTCGTGGTTGTACAGGTAGTTTCGGAACACCCTGTATAAAGTATAGTTTCCAACAGGTTTTCCCTCTTTATTACTAATTAGAAAGAATGTGTAAAAGTGAGGGCGGACATAGGTTTTTGGACAAGAGCACATACAATATTCACCCAGAATTTAAATGTTGGATGCTAATTGAAGATGCATATATTATTTCTGAGTGGCTGATTATTTTTTTGCCAAGGAGATATGACTTGCAAATTGCATATCGGTTTCGATCTGGAATCGACATTATGCAGATGTGACGATGTTAGCGTGAGAAGTACCCTGCCTGCAGCTTAGCTCCCAAATTTCTCGTCCATGTTGACTTCATTTAGCGCCATTTTAATTATCATGGGTACATGCTCGGCAGACTATAGTCCTAGGTACTCTGCATAATCGCCATACAAACCCTAGATCACTAATGAAAAGTGGCTCTAATTAAATTGTGCGTGTGCAAAATCCATACCTGAGGCGCCCAAATAAACAAAAACTAAACCCTGGCAAATAATAATCGTTTTGGTGGAATTATTGGGTCCCATCCGCATATTAGAAATCCACAGGTTGACTGGGTTGACGATGTCGTTCTTTTTAGAAGAGATTTGAGGGAATAAGCAAGTCACTGGAGATGGTGCGATGAGCACTATGAGCACTCTGCGGCTCTCTCAATCCATACCCCTATTCTCACTGAGTGTCTACTTTAATTCTCGGTTCGATCCGGCCAGTGAAACGCCATCTTGGACAGCATTTCTGCAATCTATACTCCATGCTCTTTAACTCCAGATGCTGTGCCACTCAGCGATCTCCCTGTGGGATATTTCTATATAGGCTTGGAAAGAACTAATCCCTTACCAAAAACTTATTACTGTAATTGGTGAGCAGAAGTCCTATGGTTATACTAGGTTAGGCAATTCTCCTGAACAGTTGAATCCATGCAGGTGGCGTTTCGATTTAGGAAAATGTGGGACTCCTCAGTTTCGCATTTTTGGATGCATGTCGAAATTAATTATTCAAATGCAGCTATACTGTATAAGCGTGGGCAGCATCATTTATATGATTTTGTCATGCAAAGTCTCCATTTTTCGCTGTTCACGCATTGCCACCATATGTGTCACCCACTTCTGATGTTCAGTGCTGTTCATGCGAATAGGTTTTGGCTACATAATTGACATGTTGGGGAGTCCACGAGAGGAGCACCAAATATCAATATTTGTTCACTGTTGTGGTTTTACACCTAGTGTCTAAAACATGAAATAAATACCATGAGAGGTAGAGGGAACTGACTTCAGAGTCATGATTACAGTGCATGGATATATAGTTTATTCCAGTCCAAGATTTCATTAATTGGTCTGCCCCCTCCCCTTATATGATGAAAGTAGACTCACTGGTGCACGTGTTTATTGTCGGCGAGTCTACTTTCACCCTAATTAGGGGAAGAGGAACATCACTTCCACACAGGTGCAAGCCAAGGGTGCAAGCAAACAATTAATGAAATCTTGGACTGGAATAGACTATAGTAAACAATATTGTCCGTTCAGAGAAAGAATTGATCCGAAGGGTAAACTTCCCTGTGAAAGGGGCTTGTCCATATTGAACAAGTGAGCAAGTTCTTGCACCTGTTGATGACCAACCATGTGTTCCTTGTGGACAAGCCCTTAAAGGGGTATTTAGACCTTGGAAGCAATCGTTTCCCTGAACAGAGCTACAAAGCAGTTGCCACTTTATATACTTCGGCAATGAAAAGTTTAATACCCAATTGTTATATAGGTAGATTGTTATAAGTGCAATAAATTTATTGATTTTTCTGATATTTTGCATACTGTTATTGTAGCGCTAAATCCGATTTGTTACTTTAAAACCCGAATACTTTTGTATTATTTATGGATGTTATTTATGTAAAGGCATATGAAATATATAGGTAAATTGTGCAGGAGTTCAATTTTATGTCTGGATGTTATTATATATGTACAGTGCATTAGAATTAATGATCCTTTAAATTTTTTAGTATATGTAGAACTGAAATCCTCAAGGAATATAACTTTATTTCAGTAATTCAGGCGGCTGCATAAAATGCATTGAAGCGTATCTGTAACTGTATAATACGTACAAACCATGTCAAGTATACTATGTTTTAAGCTTTTGCATTGGATATCATTTCGCAATATCTTTTAACAAGGGATGTTTCAAAAATATATATGAAGTTATCAAAATTTATAGCCCAACTACAGTATTCTGCCTATATTGGTATACTAATATTTTATCCGCTCGGTTTCCTTAAAGGGACAGTGATCCCTAAATCTATAATAAATTTCTAAACAACACTTTTAAACAAACATGTGCCCTTCCGCACAAAGAAATAGAGCCACTTGAATTCCTCTTTCCCAAATGTAATTATTGGGACATTGCATTTCGTGTACAGTTACATTTGATTGTTTTCAGCATTACAATAACATTATTCAAATTGTTTCAGGTCACTGTACCTTTAAGTACCGGTGTTATTTAATTGCAAAGTGCTTTTGTGCACATGGGGGAATTTCTAAAAACATTAGGTGTAGGCCACATAAGCTATGAGTTTAAGACTATTCTAGTTTATCACATGTGTTGGCCCACATGGGAATTTAATGCCTAGAGAATTTCAGTTCTTTCTAATTAAAAAGCAGAGACGAAAAAATTATAATCCCCCATAATTTCGTTCTCCAACATCTCGAGTGAAAAAATTTTTGGGACTATTATCCGCTCCATGCAGAGAGTAAGTAGACGACTGTGCCATTCTTAACTGAAGCTATCTACCATAGAGTGTACACTATTTGCATTATCTGCAAATCTGTAGACCACTTCAGAGTGCAAAAAAGAGGCGTGCGAATGGATGATTTTTTCCCATATTATCTTGCTCCGGCTAATGACTACGCGTAATGGTTTATAAAAGCGCAACACGATTGCTGATCGAGGGTGCTTAGTACTGAGCCCTTAAAAATTCATTGCCACAATATAAGGTAATTGCTGCATATTGACCCTAGCGAAATTGTACATTGTTGAATAAAAATTATGGATCGTTTTTAATGGGTATGGGGTATACTCTAATAACACTGGTAATTTTTTTGGAAATTTTATTTTCACGGTGTTCACGCACAATGATCCTTTTTCGTAAATTAAACGATCGCTCGTGATGAACCCCATATATTATTTTATGACATTTCTTGTTGCAATAACTATATAAAACCTCTGGTAATATGTAAATATTTTTTTTTACTATTTGTAATATACAGGGTGGGGGAGATCTGATGACTACATTTGAAAAATACGACATACCTTTAATTTTTGAGATATCGGGATGAAAAAATCACAACTTATAGCTAATAAACGG
>JAQFZQ010000584.1:0-30052 GCA_034696005.1 Glomeris marginata | reverse complement strand
TGCCAGTATCAAACCCCGACCCCTAAAATGAGTCGACTCTTCTCATTTCCGGCACAATCTTTCATGGCACTTACAGTGACATTGCACACTGTACAGGGTGTTTCATATTGATCTGCTCCCTCTGACAGCTGTTGCAGCAGTGGTCCACTGTTTTCATTTTCACTGCATGATTTCCCAATGTGCATGTCTTTTTGTACTTTGTTTATTATACACTGCTTGTGCACGGTATTTGAATAATTGGTTATTTGTCCACTTACACCGGCATCTTTCAACACATTTTAATCTAACATCCCTACATTGAAGAGAGCTGAAAATCGGTTTACGTGCCAGTACACGACCAACACTTCAATCCATTGGCATTTTTTCTTTGGTTACTACGCCAGATGCGCGAGCAGTTCCATCCGATAACCCGAAGAGTTGCCGGTTTCATGAATGATTTTAATATATTAATGTTATTATTGTTAAACTAACTTCATACCAGGAATTTATATCTTTGACATACTTATTATATTTTAATGGATTTTAAATAAAATACTGGCAAATTATTAATTGCAATATTCACCATGTTTTGAACCCAGATACATGAGACAGAAATAACCAGAAATATTTTAATTCATCATTGTACATGAGTTTTTATATTCAAATTAACTAAAAATACACAGTAATGCATACATACATGGTGTTCTGTACGAGTGTGAGCAATGCAACTACACACACGCAGCTCACCGCATGTATTTGTCATTACGCTCGGAAATATAATTCTTCCGATCGTTTTCCTTCTGCATATCATAAGAGCAGGCTTTCAAAGAGTAATCCAAAGGATAGCTATTACCATTGCAGCACAAAGATGACTCAGCATTGTACGATGTTGTCCCACAACACTTGTGTCCAAATGGGGGGTTCTCCAGAAGTACTCCTTGGCAGCAGAGCGAATCATTTGTATTGTAACGTATCGATCCACAACATTCTTCGGTAACAGATGATTTCTCAGTAACAACATCACCACAGCAAGTAAACTTTTGCCTTTGGGGCTTCATGTCATTGCTCAATTGTAATGGATAGACATTTCTACCGCAGCATTGATTGCGAGTTTCAAACTTCTTGTCGGTGCGTCGAGGGTGAACAGTATCAATACAGCACATCTTGTAGGCTGGATCAAATGGTATGTCACCACAACAGCCTTTAGCCCGCTTTTTCCTAACATTTCGGTTACAAATGAGTGTACTACTTTCTTCCATGTAGTTAGCATAATAGGCACACTGCTGGTAACTTACGTTGTAAGCTATACCGAGGCAAAATCCTGGTTGGAAAATGGAAACGGGTTTTAGAATAGTGGTTTTGATATATCAATGGCTGCTAGTGATCTTTTATGTGAACAATAAAAATACTTCCAGCTATCAGTGGTTATATGATTAATGCATGAGTCATTAAGAAAATATTATTACCCAGGTCTTTGTTATCAGCAATATCAAAGAGTGTTCCTTCTATTTCGTTACATATTTTCTCACTTTCAGAGTACAACTTATCCTTGCAGCACTGTAATGAGAAACTTGGTTTTTAGAAATCATCTTATAATAAATCCAACAGTGAATGATCACTAGGAATATAATTATTAACTAGATTAGTAGAATTAAACAGAACTAATATATTGGATGTAGTTAATATATAAGTTGAATTTTATTAAACAATTTTGTTGAGTAAATAATCAATGTTATCTATAGAACAGTACCAAATGTTCTTATGAAAATATTACCTTGAACTTTTTGTATTCGTACCAGGTTCCTCCGCAGCATTCAAACTTTTCTGGATCAGTTATGTTATTAGGTATTTCTAAGACTTCCCCATCGCAACAACGTGAAGTTGAACGATTGTAGAGTGATGTTCCACAGCATTTCAATATTTTGCGTTCCGTGTAATTTGAAATGCTATGTACAATCCCATCACAGAGTACTTCCGTGTCATAGTCAAATAGTTGGCCTAAATTGTCAATCACATATTGGCATATGCTTGATTACATCATACATTACATAGCAAATATGTAACATTACCAATAGACTGGGACACCACCGCAATGAATATCACGAAGGAGAGGTTCATGTTGTTCGTGTTGACTGTAGACGATGGCAAGGGATACTAGTGTATCTGGTGGAGATATGTAAATTGTGCTGACTTAAATAGTAATGAATTCAATAGTGCTTTAGATGAAAAGGAAGTGCTTCGAGCATGCAACAGCAGGATCCTTATTTACAGTGCTTGCATTGACAATTCCCACGTGTGATAATATAAAATTAGGCAGGAAACTTTCTGAATTGCAAATTGCACGTGCAGAATATAATGATTTGGGAGGAATTTGATGACCTTGGTTGCAATGCCATGACATCGTCACGTGGCATGTGTAACTAACGTTGCACAGTACAGGGTGATCTGGATTTGTAGACATCTTTATGGTATCACTGCAGACATAGATTTATTATAAATTAAGTGATTGGAAGTAGAACACTGGCAATTTAGTTTAGTAAAATATATACAGGGTGAGTCACCTAACACTGACCTGCTCAATATCTCAAATTGTGTGCAGTACAGGTGAATTATGGTTATGTGCAGAAATAATGCTTGACCGTGGATTGTCCTAGTGGTGCCTTTAACATGTCAAGGATATAGCATTTCTACCTTTGATACTATGGCAGATAGGGCTATCACAAACTATTGAGCAGGTCAGTGTTGGTGACTCACCCTTTATAATCTTTTTACGCTGTTTACGCTGAGGCGTTCCAAATTATAATTCTCCCTATCTGTCTGATTCTGCATATTATACGAGGCGCAGTCAAAAAGTTTGTTGCAATCATTTTTCAAAAACAAAGTTATGCACTATTCCGGTTATCCTAATTTTTGTTAAAAACTACATACCTTTACCTATTTTCCGTGTAATTGCCAAATTTATTTATTGATTGGTGTTAATGTGGTAAAAGTTCTTGTACGCCATCTTTTAAAAATGTCCGTCCAACTGCAGATAATAATTATTATTGAGCTCCATTTTGGGCCTCTTCATCTGGTGCTTGACAAGGTCCTTGTTCATTGGACCAAACACATGTCATTCATGAGGTGCAAGGTCTGGACAGTAAACTTCCTTAATTCTTCATGAATTTATGTGGGGTTACACTTTCCCTTTGAAAGGAAGGACCTTCCAAATTAAAAGTTTTGAAGTCCTTGCCGTGACACATATTTTATTTTTGATATTGTATATTGTGGCTAAAATATATATTGTGTTATGAATTAACGTGTAGAATAAATAATGTTTTTGAAAAGATTATGTAACATTGGTTGCAATGCAATGAGACCATGGCATGTGCCAAAGAACAATTTGGTACTGCATTAATTAATTTCCATAATAAATTGCAATAATAAATTTCAATAAAGAATTAATATTTTTGTAATAATTTATTGTTAACTATCTGCAAGCCATGAATTTATATCTTTGATAGACTTATTACAATTTAATCGATTTGAAATGGAATATAGGCAAGTGATTATTTGCAATATTAAAAATGTTTTGAACCCACATAGTGAATTTCCATTCATATTCTTGTACTATTGTCATCAATGCTGTAAACATAAAGACATCTGTGAAACAGGGTCTATATTTTTCTTGATAATCAAAGGCAAAATTGTTGAAAGATATGAAAGTCCAGCAAAATCCTAATTATTTATACATATGTGACGTACATTAAGCTATGCATTTGTCAAAATTGTTGAACATGAGACAGATCACAAGCAAAAATACTCAGGAATATTTTAATTCATCATTATGCATGAGTTTTTTTCTGTATTGGATTTAACAAAAAATACTCAGTACTGCATACATGGTGTTCTGTACGAGTGTAGGCAATGCAACTATCCACCACCAGCTCGCCACATGTATTCTTCGTCACGTTCGGAAATATAATTCTTCCGATCCTGTGCATTCTGCAAATTATAATAGCAGGCTTTGGAAGAGAAATCCAAAGGATAGATATTACCATTGCAGCACAAAGATGACTCAGTATTGTACGATGTTGTCCCACAACACTTATGTCCAAATGGGGGATTCTCAAGAAGTACTCCTTGGCAGCACAGCGAATCACTTGTATTGTAACGTATCGATCCGCAACATTTTTCAGTAATAGATGATTTCTCAATAACAATATCACCACAGCAAGTAAACTTTTCTCTTTGGGGCTTCATATCATAGTTCAATTTTAATGGATAGACATTTCTACCGCAACATAGATTGTGAATTCTTGAGTTCTTGTCGGTGTAGCGAGGGTGAACAGTATCAATACAGCACTGCTCGTGGTTTGGATCAAATGTTGTGTCACCACAACAGCCTATAGCCCATTTTTTCGTATAATTTTGGTTACAAATGAATATGCCATTGTCAATCGTGTAGAAGTTATGATGGCCACACTGCTGGTAACTTACATTGTAAGCTATGCCGCGGCAAAACCCTGTTTGGAAAACAGAAACAAGTTTCTATAATACTGTTTGAATGCACAAGTATAACTTTGTTCTTTAGAACACAGGCTTGACTTAACATGTGGTGTAGAAGATGAGTCATAATGAAAATTTTATTACCCAGGTCTTTGTTATCAGCAATATCGAAGAGTGTTCCTTCTATTGGGTTACATATCTTCTCTCTTATAGAGTACAACTTATCCTTGCAGCACTGCAACTAGAAAATTGATTTTTAGAAACCATCTTTTATAAACCATCTGTATTAGTTGAATTATAAATAAATATGATTGGTATTAGGTATTAGTTAATCTAAACAGAATTTTGTCACAAACTGTTGTTTATAAATAATCAATTGTAGCCAGCATATATGTACATAGTTACATTAAGAAATTGATGTCATCAACTGTTATCTCAGAACAATACACAATTTTCTCATAAAAATATTACCTTGAAGTCTTTGTATTCGTACCAGGTTCCTCCGCAGCATTTAAACTTCTCTGGATCAGTCATGTTAGAAGGCAGTTCTAAGACTTCCCCATCGCAGCAACGTGAAGTTGAATGATTGTAGAGTGATGTTCCACAGCATTTCAATATATTACGTTCCGTGTAATTCGAAATGCTATGTACAATCCCATCACAGCATACTTCTATTTCGCGGTCATATACTTGCCCTAAATTGCCAATCAAACATTGGCATATGCATACTTACACATCAAACATGGCAAATATGTAACATTACCGGTAGACTGGGACACCACCGCAATGAATATCACGAAGGAGAGGTTCATGTTGACTGTAGTTGATGGCAATGGATACTAGTGTATCTGATGGAGGTATGTAAACTGTGCTGACTTAAATAGTTATGAATTCAATAGTGCATTCGGTGAAAAGGAAATGTTTCGAGCATGCAACAGCAGGATATTTATTTACAGAGCTTGCATTGACAATTCCCACGTGTGGTAATATAAAATTAGGCAGGAAACTTTTTGAATTGCAAATTGCACGTGCAGAATATAATAATTTGGGAGGAATTTTATGACCTTGGTTACAATGCCACGACAACGTGGCAGTAGAACACTGGCAATTTAGTTTAGTAAAATATATACGGTGTGAGTCACCTAACACTGACCTGCTCAATAGCTCAAATTGTGTAAAGAACAGGTGCAGGAATAGTGTACTGGTGGTGCCTTTAATATTTCAAGGATATTGCATTTCTACCTTTGATACCGTGGCAGATAGGGCCATCACCAATTATTGAGCAGGTCAGTGTTAGGTGGCTCACCCTGTATAATCTTTGTACGCTGTATACGCTGATGCGTTCCAAATTATAATTCTCCCTATCTTTCTGATTCGGCATATTATAATAGCAGCTTTGCATATAGTGGCCCAAGGCATAGATTTTACCATTGCTGCACAAATATATGACCCCGCATTGCAAGGTGATGCCCTGGAACACTTACGTCTAAATAGGACATTCTTGAGAACTACTCCTTCGCAGCAAAGAGAATCTGTGGTATTGTAACGTATCGAACCACAACATTCTTCATCTATATGTGAATTCTCAGTAACAACATCATCGCAACAAGTAAACTTTCCAATATAAGGATGCATGTAGTCATCTATTTTGGATGCCATTGCGGCAGTCCCTTTTGGGAACCTCACACTTCGCCTCTCTCGTGGTTTACCGCGAGATTGGATACAAAATAAAGTGGTTGAGTGAACTGGTTATTTGGAATGGACCTTTATTACGTAGCTTCTCCCTTCGCGTCACCCACGCTACTCCTTCGGGCTCTTAGCTAACTGACTGTTACTGGGGCACGCATTCCACATGCAAGGACCATATACTAGTGGTCTTGTGTCACCACTGACTTGGTCTTGGCTGAGTTTACCTTTCGGTTACGACATACGTGCCTAACAGAGGGATTGAGGTCGATCTACTGAGCAATGAGCATTGTTACACACTGCCTTTTATATCCTCCGTTGTTTACGTTCTCGAAGCTTCCCCGCTCCCCAAGTTATTCTACGGAGCACGTGGGTGCCATAAGTGTTTGTGCCCTTCAATGGCACCGCCGTCTAGGGGGACATTTCAAGGTCCGAAATTAGTGTAAAGGAGTGTGCTTAGGGCGGACAGTCGCATACATTGTTACTATGTATCTCTCAAGGTGTACCCCTTACATGACGTCACTTCTGTTAAACTGAAAATATGTTGGATGTATCCCAATACCAGCTGAAACCAAAGACGTATTGTACGCCAAAAGTTCTTGCATTACTTTTAGTACAACTCTCGTGTGTTGTTTATATGCATAGGTCTAAAATATTGTACTTAATACTATGTACTGATACCAAATTGCATATTAATATTTTCATTATTTTATTAGAATCACAATATACCAGTACATATCCTCTTTTCTACAAACCTTGATATTGTCGTAACTTCTTTATTCCGAACCGTGATTCTAAACCGAATCCAAAATGAAATCTTTGCATATCTGAATTGCTACTATAATATTTTAAAACATTAAACCTTGTCTCCTTAAAATTCTCAGGATAAATACAGCAATCTTGGGAAGATAAGCTCAGGGGATAGACATTTCCTCCACAGCACATTGATGTCACAGAATTATAGGATGCAGTGCCACAGCACACATGATTAATTGCAGGATTTTCAATGACTACCCCATTGCAGCATACAGAATCTGACGCATTGTATATCTTTGGCCCACAACACTCTTCATGGATTGATGACCTTTCAAAGACAGCATCACCGCAACAAATGAAATTGCTTCTGTCAAAGTAGGAAGTGTATCCATCCACTTGGAATATACTTCGCCCACAACATTCATTAACAATGGTGAGGTTATCAGGGTGAGGGTACACAGGGTGAATGATATCATTGCAGCAGATCTCTTCTTGTGGACTGTATGATGTGTCCCCACAGCAGTGGTTTGCCCCAACTTTTCCATCTATGTTGCAAATTTCATCATTTTTCGAGTCACCAAAATTTTTATGACTACATATCTGGCTAGTCTTGTTATAAACTTTGGTTCCACAGAAACCTAGAAACAAAGTAATGTAACAAATTATTTAATAACATTCAGCAAATTACGGATATATCGAAGGGCATTGTCAATAATAAATTTCTTTGAAACAGTCAAAATTAACACTAATACCCCATGAGAAAATGGTTCTGCAGAATTGTGCACAAATTTCAAACTATTGTGCACAACTCTTCAGCATATTGGTCACTTTTTGTGCATAAACATTTTTTGCACAAATTGTTTGGCAGGGCCAAAATGCAAGCTCTATAGTTTATTCCAGTCCAAGATTTCATTAATTGTTTGCTTGCACCCTTGGCTTGCACCTGTGTGGAAGAGATGTTCCTCTACCCCTATAATTAGGGTGAATGTAGACTCGCTGACAATAAACACGTGCACCAGTGAGTCTACTTTCATCATATAAGGGAAGGGGGCAGACCAATTAATGAAATCTTGGACTGGAATAAACTACATTACACATATTTGTGCACGCTCCCTTAGCAAAAACATAATTACCCAGGTTTACATCCCTCTCTATGACTTCTCCTGTGATATGATTACATCTCTGTGTATTTAGGGAGTACATCGTATTTTTGCAGCAGCTTTGAATCTAAATACGTAGTAATACGATACCTATGTCATTAGTCTTTGCAACACAGAATATAATTTGCTTATCAGGTAAGTAATACCTTATTAACCTTAGAATCATACCAAGTGTCTCCACAGCATGTCAAATATATGTTGCCATGTTGGTGGTTAGGTATGTCTAATACGTGTCCATCGCAACAGCGCGAAGTGGAACGATTGAACAATGCTGTTCCACAGCAAGACATATTTTTTCTATCATATATAATATTGATAACTGCAGAATATTTCCCCTGCAGCATACTTCATCTTTGATATCATACAATGTGGCTAAAATGTATATATTATGAAATAACATCTATAATTATCAAAAGTTGTAGTCAATACTTGATCAGACCTGCAGATTGCGATACCAGTACGATGAATAACACCAAAAAGACAGCCATTTTATGTTCCGGTGATACCTGTGTGGGTACCAATGTGTACTAACAGGTATAATACACTGAGCTGACTTAAATACCCATGAATTCAATAGTGAGTCTAATGTAACAATTCTATGACTGAGACACGCAACAACAGGATGAAGTCGTAGGATGTTATTTGTGTTGGTAATATCACTAAAGGTAACCTTATCTAAGTAGATTGACCAAGATACATTCTGTAATTTTGGTACCTCATCATAATCATCAGTATCCATTAATATTGGCTTCATTTTTGGAATGTTCCTATGACAATACCATCAAGGTCACAAATGCGCGTGCAACCTTGTGCATCTGTTTACATGTACACTGCAATGTGCATATTCATGACTTAAATAGTCATGAATTAAATACAGAATGGACTGATTCTGCTGATTCAGAATGGGATTTCTATTGATAGAAGCACGCAAGAGCAGGATGTCACTGTTCCGGGAAATATAGTTATTGTGGTTTTTATGCTTCAAATTGTAATTATGCTACCCATATTTGGCTTGCAAATCTAGTTACAGACATCTTCACACCTCACAACAGTTATCAGAAGCTATTTCATTTTTTTCATGTCGAGAAGTGAATGTATTCGATTGTATTGTCCAATTACATAATCTATAGCATGTCTAATGTTAAAATTACCATACCATGCTTTTTATTCAAATTATTTTATTGTAGTTGGCTATATCACTGCTAATAAGATGGCAATTGAAATGTCTGTAATAAATGTAGAGACTCGCATGAAAAGCCAATGGAACATTTTTTGAAACGCGCGGTGAAATGTTAAATATTAAAACCAAACAGAATACATTAAAAATGCATTTTTTTCTGCTGAAACGAGTAAAAGTTTTATTGTTACATTACAATTAGCAGGTTGTAGGGGTTAAGATGATGTGTTACAAGGAGGGGGAGGTCTAAAAAATGAATTTTTGCGTTACGTAATTTATGAACAGCCCCTATGTAGATCCGTTTGATTACATAATACTATATCCTATTAGATTACATCATGCATTATGAATCTAATTACATAAATTTACATGTTTATAATAGTTTCATGTCTTTATTTAACCTAATTGTGGAATCAGATAACTCCATAATCCGAAAATACCATGTTATCAGTGCTAATCAGATGATAGTGAACTATGACGCTAGATGGCGCCACTTCGAAACGCCGTTGCTTGTCCGTCAAGCAAATGCGGCCTTGATGATAACATATCCTTTTAAAACATATCGAGTGTTGGAAATTGACAGCTTTTATTTTCGTGAAATCCTCGATTTCACGCCGATTTCTACCGTAAATGTGCAACCAGAAAGTGAATTAAACATCGTGGATTCATATCATCAACTTTATAGCAGTCAAAAGTAACTCATTTTGCCGGAAATAACGAGAAATCAGCGAAGCAAGACGTCGAAACCGCTACCGCTACTGTCACGCCGTAACCGCTACCGGGCATCAATCACAGTAGCGATCGATCTACGGAGATTTGAAGGATATCAAAGTGTTCAATGGCTTCAAGTTTGACTTTAGTTGGACTAGTTTGGGCGGCTTTATCGACTGTAAGTGCCATTTGCGCTTGTACGGGATTCTATCTTCCGCTTTGGATTACTGGTAGCGGTAGCGGTTTGAACGGAACTCAGGTTTCGTTCGGTTCTTTTCGCCGATGCACGACGATTATCACCGAAGATGATGTTATTTGGCACGAATGCGGCAGATACGTGACTTTTTCCCGTATTCCCAGCGTTTCGTGGCAGTTGACAACAGTTTTGACCGGTAGCGGTTGCGGTGCGGCTTTGCTTGTCGCTTTCACCGCTCTTCTCGCTTGTTGTTGCGCTGATGTTCTCAATAAACCCAGTGCTAAAGGAGCTGGCATCGTTCAAGGATTAGCTGGTGAGTCACAATTAATTACTTAATAGCGTAGTATAAAGATTGGATTAGATTTTGTCTCAAGAATTAATCACTCGTAACTTACGCCCCTTTTGAAGCATAACGTGCCTGATTAGTGTGGGTGGAAGTAACGGTGGGCGTAAGTCAAAATTTCTGACTTACGCCCCTGTTGCATTTCTATACGGCGTTTAGAAAGACGCAAGTCGGTATTTGTGACTTACGCCCCTGTTGCAAGGCGCTACGCCCGGATAAGCTTGCGCAGCGTGTCCGAAAGGGCGTAAGTACGAATTTCTTAGATGGTTATTTACGCCCCTGTTGCATTTCTTTGCGCGCGTATAAGCTAGTGCAACGCTGTCGATAAGACGCAAGTCTGCGTTTGTGATTTACGCCCCTGTTGCATAGCATTACGTCTGCATTAGCTGATATGCGTGTTCTATAGGGCGTAAGTTAGCATTTGTGACTTAAGCCCCTGTTATATTTTGCTACGGCCGGATAAGCTGGTGCGCGCGGTTGAAAGGGCATAAGTTGAGCATGATTCGATAAATCTTGGGATAAATGAAGCTTCCTGTACACGTGTATCATAATGCTGGTAGAGTACGTCACTATTCAAATATATACGAGTATACAGATTAGTATTATGTATATTTTGTAAGTTTTAGATAAGATTTATATAAGTTTGTGAGAAATAAAAAATAATGTGAATTTAAAATGTTTATTGAAATGTTAGGAAATTTGTGTATGTAATTTTCTGCAAAACATTGCAAAATTGTGCATATTATCTTTGCAGGATATTTATTCCGTAAATAAAACTTTTATTTGTAAATTATTTGTTCAACTGGAAATTGGTTTTTCCACCTATCATGACGTCATATATATTGTTTTATTTTGATATGAAACAAGCTAGTAATCAATCAATCAATATAAATAAAATGACATTGCAACAAGGTTTGAATGATATACCTGAAACTAAAATACAATTTATTATAGTGATAAATTTATTCATTGCGAAACTATTTCAAAAACTTTTTTTGCTATATGCACCATATAACTATATGTCAGTAAATGTATATCTTTTATGAATCAGTGGTATTTTATGTTACAGCATTACTGATTATGGTTGGATGTGCTATATATCCAAATGGCTGGCACAGCGCGGAAGTCCGCGAGGTTTGCGGTCCCAATGCTGACGCGTTCAACTTGGGTATGAAACTATCTGCAATTCCAGTTTTATTTCCTCTAAGTTTCCCATACTATTAAATATTTAATCATTAACAATATAACCTTAATCACTGTATACTACTGAAAAGTTTGATTTTGTCGCGCTAGAAAATTGCGACAACACGAGTGACCCTATGCGCAATATAAAAACCTGACAATTTAGTCAGTATTTAATTTGACCGGTGATGATACTATGCTTTTTATGCTCTAATTGGTTAAATACTAACTTATTAACTATGTTTGATGCCCAATAATATTGGTCTAATCTTGATCCTGAAGATGACATGCGCGTGTCGAAACATTTTGGCACTTTTACATTAAAAGTGACATTTATCAATGAGATTTGGGATTTATCTTTAATGTAATAGAATTAAACAGCTTTCTTGATTGTATTGAATGATCATTCAAGGAGGTTAAAATCTGTACTTTTCCGTGTTAAGTCAACGCGGTTAAATTTTTACGCGAATGCTCAAAATTTTATATTATATTTATATTATTGATTGAATAATTGGAATATTATTGGAAGAAATATGTATTACAAGATCTTGTTCTGTAATATAAAGTTAAATTCAATTTTAATCCTCCAATTGAATTTGTGAAAAGTAAAAAGTGAAAGTTGTCGCGCCGAACATATTCGGTTCGTGCAACTGAAATTTATTCAGCTAATCCAGCAAAGTCTTAATTATTTATATGTAGTATCATATTTTGAGATTTAACAGCTGTAATAACAGTTATTCTGAAATTTATTACCTATATGCAATTCAAATTGCCATAGTTGGGAACCTGTGTTGCGATCGCGCTGCTGATGCACATACTTTATATTGATTAATAGTTTAAATTTGCATACTTTAAATGATTCACCATACTAAATATATATGAAGTTTGTCTTCCTTTATTTGCAGTATATTTAGTGTGTTTTTAATGCTGTAATATCATTTTCAACTTCCGCGCGCGCAACCCTTGCACGTATAATATTTTTAAATATTAGAATTTAAGTACCTATGCATAGACTTGCAACTTTATTTGCTTCTAATAATGTTAAGAAAGATATATGATATTTGTTAAGCTTGAAACAAAATTAAATGCAATATTTTCCATGCACATACAGTAACACGCGTTAACGCTTCGAGTGTGAAATGCACATGTGCAGTTTAGGATTTGGATGGCAGGTTGTGTAATTTCTTTGCTGGGTTTTCAGGTTCGTGCTCACTGTACTGGTCATTTTACCTGCTACTAGCAGCAGTCATTGCTACATGGGTCTGCGTTGGACTCTCGTTCCACGCGTCCAACGTGAAGCGCGGTTCGGTTCGAATCTGAACGGCACGGTTGAAATCATCACTGGTGCACACCGTCCAATACCCTGAAATTCAATTCAAATAACTTTTTGAACTTTTTCATAATGCCTAATATTTATGAAGCAAGTTTTTATTCAATATTTACCCTCCCCATCGGTGCATTTACAGCACGCGAAGCCGATGAATGGGATTGCGCTAGGTATTATACAATGAAATAATACTCATGTTGTGTAATTTGTTATAGAGTAGGTAGTTTGTCCATTTTGGATTTTACTGAAGATTTTAATGGGTGAAATTGGAAATGTTTGAGCACAGTTTTTGTACGGTTAACTATTTTGACGACGCGATATTAGCGGATTTTTGAACGTGGAATTTTGTACATTTGTAGGTTTTGGGTGCTATTAAAAATCGTTTTTATATTCTATACCCTGTTAATAAGGAAAAATGTTGGAATTATGAAGATTTGGAAGGAGATTTATAATGACTAGAAAATATTTTATTGGTAACGCAATCGAGCCGTGAAGTTATTTATTACCGAATCGAGGAAGTAACAAAAAAGGAGGAAGTTTATAATTACTGAGTTTGCCCCTGGTAATTAATTTTAGGTGTGAGTAGCCGAATGTTTTTATTTATGATGGTAGAAAAAATAAATTTGGGTTTTTAATATGGAAAATTTGTTGTGAACTTATACCGGGTGAGGCAAAAGTCTGTCATTATTTTAGTTATCTTTGAAATGGTGAGTGATATCATTGTGGAAGTTTCACTATTGAGTAGGAAGTCATATAGGGGGAGTTTAAAAATAATATCACAACTAACCTACGACGTCAACTCCGTGGTCTTTACATTTAAATCTTTGTTAATAAGAAAGATAAGTTGCTAGTTTCAATTGAAAAGTTGTAGAGGATGTCGTATTCAGTGTAACAGATGCAATTGCCTAATTTTATTATCAATAGTTAAATTACTGCAAACATGTAATGTATAGAAGTTTATGTTGGGCAGAGAAGCACATGTACATGCACTGCTGTGCAGGAAAGCTCACCTTACTTCCTTTTGAATCGCGAAACCTGAACAACGCTAACTAACACTGACCATTTTAAAGATATTTTAAATAGTTATATGCTTTTACCTCACACTGTATAACACAATGAATAGCAGTTCTAAGATACTGTAATATAAAATTACAAATGAAGATTTAAATGGTGTATGTTTTGCGTTATAGGTGCTGTCGCGTTCAATTTTGCGTCGCAAACCAATAGCACAGTTGATTTATCTGGCTGTTTTATGTTGCCATAATTTATAATGTCACATTCAGGAAACATTTGGCTATTTCTTTGTTTGATTTCCAAGCTGGGCTGATTGCCAGTGAAATTTTGAAAGTCAGCCATCGACAGCATGTGACATACGTGCGCCATGCTTATACAATCGAAACCCTGTAGCCAATGTTCAAACTGAAAATATGGGGGATATATTTGCTGTTGGCTGTCCCAATTGATGTATGTAGAAGAGGAGGAGCAATTATTTTAGTAAAAAGTTCCATGTACCAAGTGGTTTTTAGCTTTTGGCTTAGAACAATGCACGCGTTGATGATGCCGGCAAACATGCCACTCGTATACGGTGTTCTTGTGTTTTGCTACGTTTTATTTGCAGTAAATGTGTTGGCATTAAATGCATATGAATTTGATGATCGGGTATGTCCAGACTTGGACACTCAATTAAAACCATGGAGCAATCAGGATTCTTGGAACGGATCGGTGAGAAAAATAATAATTATTCTGTTTTTGGCAATTAATTGCTTTTGCTGGAATTTCCATTGGACATTCAGAATTCCTCTTTTAGGATCCCTTTTCTGCTTTGTGCTAATGTTTAATTAAGTTTTTTAATGTTCAATGTGAAAATGGGTTTATATTGCGAAGAAAATTGCGTGACAAAGTTGTCGTGCTCAGTTTTTGTGCGGGTGGACATTGAATAACAATTTCTTAATAATTTTTCTTAATAACTTTTATAAAGTGTATATTTGGCTTTAAACCCAATCTGCCATTTTATTTTAAATATGATTTAAAAAAATTATTCCGCGTTACGTGCTGCTATTCGCTTATGTATGGTATACGTATGTATAACAACAGCCTGTTGACAGAATTCATTATGGGTGTACTATGTAAATGTTTTGAATCAGGAAGTGTTTTTATTTGCATATTATCCAAGGTCTGAAAACAAGTTACTAATTATTTTATTTTCCTTGCGAGTCGTATCGTCATCAGACTTCGCGGGATCTCTATATAATAGTTTTTGCTTTATTTTGCAGAAGTGACAAACTAGAAGTGCGATTAAAATTAATAACATTATGGAGATTATAATTAACTGCCCTACATAATATAGAAATATTTATTAGGAAATTATTTATACGTAAGATAAATTAGAAAATTACGAGATTAAAAAAAATCAGCGTTATAAAGACCCCTTTAAGTCACACCTCTTAACTGTGGGTTATTATAATGTTTCTCATTTCAAATGTTACTTGCAAGGAACAAAGGAGATTGTGCAATATTCAAGGTATAAATGCAATTTTATTGCGATTCGTTTGCAATGTTCCTTAACGACAAAAGTTCAGTCAGACCTTGAATGTCAATGAAAATGTAAAAGTGGGTGTTATTGTGTCTAAAATGTAGACACCCACAGCAGAAGTAAAGACATTTGAGGTGACAGAATATTTGCAGAATTGAAACATGTCGGCTCCCTGCGTAAAAATTTCATTTTGATCCGCGTTCACATTACGCCCATCGTTGCGTGACTTGTTCATCCTACTTGGCAGACATGTTTGTTAAGTTTCCAAATATGTTTTGAAACTATTATTTCAACTGGGTAGATGCCAGCTGAAAATGATGATGTGGTTATTACGGAACCTGTCCTCTTGGACGTTGAGACCCCTTCGCTGGGATCGGTGGTCATCGAAGAAGGTGGGGCCCTTGTTTTCAGCTCTTCTGTCCCATTGGCCAAATTAACAGCTTTGAACATCATCGTCAGAGGAAGGCTTCAAATAGGAAGTCCAAAGTGTGAATTTGTTGGGAATGCAGAAATTGTTCTGACAGGTGTGCACGTGACATTCAAATTTATTCGGTTTGGACCTTGCGCGCGTGTTGTAATAGAAATTTGTACGTACTCATTCAGAACGAAGTGAGGACCCAGTGAAGACACCACAATTTAACCAGAAGGTTCTTGGGATTGATAAAGGAGGGTTGTTGCATTTGTTTGGAAAGGAGAAGCTTTCGTGGACCAAACTGTCGATGACTGTTCGGAAACCTCTTGTCGCGAGGGATTCGGAGAATCAGATCCTGAATCTTGTTGATGATGTCTCATCCTGGGAAATTGGCAAGTCTTTTATCAATGCTTTATGTTTCTATACTTTGATATTGTTATCTGAGGTTTACTCTAAATTAATGAAATGTAGCCGACGCGCGACATTGAAATGCGTGTCGATGAAAGCGCAAAGTTAGCTATAGCTTGAATGTTATTAATCCAAACATGTGTTAGCAAACTCCATCAGTTTAAATGAAATTGAAGGTTGCATATTTTACAGGTGACAGAATTGTAATAGCACCCACCGATTACAACTTCAACGAGGCGGAAACCTTCGAAATTTTAGCCTGTCCGGAGTGCACGTCGAAGCAAGTCCGCATAAAAGGTAGATAATGTTAAATTACATTATTCACACATTGTTATTTGCAATTAAGTAACATAAATAGCATTAAATTACAAATAATGTGTAAATAACAATGCATTTTTATTAAATTACCGTGTTTCGTATAGTAACGTGGGATACATTTTATAATTAATACGTACTAATTCTTTTGAATTACTAAAATGGTATATTATATAGTACTTTATTTGTATGTTGAGCAACATTACAGCTGAATTTTGGAGGATAATGCCACTGCTGTTTTTTTTTTAATTTATAAAAATGCATTTATTGACCTTAAAAAATGTGTTTGACCGATATAAACAATATTTGCTAAATTTGCTGGCATCGAAATGTTTATTTTCATTTATTTGTTAGTACTTTTTGCAATATATGTATGACACAATTTTATACATGCTTTTCAAATAGAAGTTTGAAATGCATCATATGGCATCTATCCAACAATGATTGTTTATCGTAATGTTTAGTTTTATATACGAACCGTTACAGATAGACCACTAGTTCCAATTTGAAAGTTGTAGAGCACCTCATGAGCAGTGTAGTGAACCTAATTTCTTATTTTTTGAGGAAAAATTCACTTATCTGTTAACTATATAAAAACGCGCGTCAATCTAAAATAAGCCTAATTCGGTGCACTGCAGGGAAGCATGCCAAATATTAACCCTAACTTCATTATTGAACTGCTTATCTTATAATTTTAAGATATAGCTAAAATGTTTGGTATATTATGCAGCGAACATTTACACATTTAAACATTTATTGGATTGTATCCAGGTTACGTACAATACACACATTTGGGAGAATTAATTGAGAAGGTAGACATGCGTGCCGCTGTTGGACTCTTGACAAGGAATATTAAGTTCAGGGGCAAAATGGATCCATCATGCTATGGTAGCAACAAATGTGATGTGTACAAGTTTGACACATTTGGAGCTCATATTAGGGTCTGTTGATTTATCCCATTATTACGCATAAATTTTTACGTAACCTTCCTTAACATTAATATTTCATTTATGGGGTTTGCTTTAAGATTGGAGCTGATTTTGAAGATGCTAGAATAGTTGGTGTTGAGTTGACGGATGTTGGCCAGCAAACTGTCCTCGGTTAGTACGCGTCGTGGAAGGTTATTTTGTATCGGAACATGCCATATCAGCTGTTATTATTATTTTAATTATTTTAAGGTTCATATCCCATTCATTACCACATGTGTGGTGAAGTTGGAAACAAAACCAATTTACCAATAGTGAAATCCAACTCAATATGGCATTCGTACGCCAGATGCGTTACGATTCACGGGACATTCGGGGTGCAGGTACCGTGTATTGACTCGGCCTACTTTTATTTTTATATTTCCAATTACATATTGGTTTGTGAATTGTCCTGGGGAACTAAATAATAAATAGGGTCATTATAATTTTAATTTTGGTATACGGTATAAATGTTTCCGATGAATTCCAGGTAACGGACAATGTTTGCTACGACATCATGGGGCATGCGTATTTCATTGAAGATGGGGGTGAAAAAAGAGTAACATTTGATGGAAACTTGGGAATATCTATCAAAAGAGCTACTTTGATTCCATCAGATGCCACGTAATTCAACTATAGACAACTATTTAAATATTACGTATGAAATTTCACGTGTTTTGCCCTTATACGTATAGGGGCAAAATACTGTAATACGTAATGTAGAATCAGTTAACATGTTCCAATGTGGAAGTTCCTAAAAGAATCCCTTTCCAGGCATGCATCTGTTTTCTTCATTTCAAGTCCTCTCGTTGACGTGCGGAACAATGTCGCGGTTGGCGGAGAGGTTAAATGACATTTTTACATAATCCATTATTGAAATTGAGTCCTAATATCTGGTAATTTGCCAGGATATTGGATTTGCTTATGTGTTTCCCAGAGAACCCATTCAGTTATCAAAAGGTCTAGGTTATTTCCAGCTTGACGAAGCTTCACGCACGCTTATTCTCGGGTTTGATAACAACATAGCGCATTCTAACGGCAAGGTATCTTAAATTTACTTGCTGTGGAATTATTTAGAAGATATAGGAATTATAATTACAAAGTGGAATTGACATTTATTACAGTATGGACTATATTTTGATAATAAGTTTGACGAGAACCGTGTCATTATGGATATTAGCAACGATTACGATCCGAGACGGGATCCGTTAGACCCAAATTCAGACCCACTTCCTGTTTATTTTACACAGTTCACAGGTAACTTGTTTTAGTTTATTTCACTTTACATTTAAATTATGTATTAATAAGGCTGATTCGTAAAAAAAAATAGCTTTCAAAAACGCGCAGTGCAACGCGAGGATTCGTGGAAATGAAGTTCACGTAGTAAACGCAACGTAAGAAAAATCTGATTTCATTATTTTAATAGACAATGAACAGCTATTAACTGAAATTTTGTGATTGCAGTTTGGCTGATAGCCATATTGGTCTGCAGTTGCTGAGGTAATTTCACGCGCAGTTTTAAAATTCTGAATTTATTTAATTGGCGTAAAACTGAAAAATTGGTCTGGCTTTTGTATAGTTCATTTCCTGGTGCAAAGTTTCTGACAGATTCAGTTATTTTGGGTGAAACTGGAGTCAAAAGTGTCCCAAAAACACATTACGAAACATCTAGTTTGAACCAAATCGTGAATAAGCCTTACGCGGCTGATTCTCCCAGCTCCGGTGAATTGTGAGTTACTACTACTAAATCATCAAATTATAAATAGTATAATTTGATCTGTTCTTTGATACTAACATTTGTTTTTGTTTTTTAATGTTTTGTTTTGTTTTTTGTTGTTGTCGTTGTCATTGTCATTGTTAACCAGGGGTATAATCGGATTCGGGTTTGGCGACGCACCGACTTACTTGCAGAGAGTCTTCTTCAATGGATTTCCTAATCAAATGTCCTTGTCTAATGGGGCCCTGGGTATTAGCTGTGAAAAAGAAAATCTTTCATCCCCAGTCAGCGGTGCCAGTGAAATTTCATTCGGATTTAAGGACCCGGTACTATAAATAACAAACCTTAACGTGTCATTATAAAATTGGCACTTACTCAATGTGGCACCAGTCCTGATTGGCAGTATTAATGCAACAATGCAATATTAATAAGCGACAGGCTTGCAAAAAAATTCTTTAAAGGCAACTGACACGGTTTTGGAACATACCCTGAAAAGTTAATAGTTTATTGATACGATGCCAAAAACCCATTGGCGCTAACGACAGTTTTGTCAAAATTTGTTTTAGAAAGTTATAACTAGTTAAAGGTGTGATGCCATGGTGTCACCGAAGTGCGATGTAACTTCGTTGGCGGAATAATGTCCTGTGGTGAAATGGCGCCAGCCAATGGCACCGATAGCCGCCTAATGGAATCGAACAGCGTAGCGCTTCAGCCAATAGTGATGTTTATAAATTTTTTACAACATTGCGACCAATCAAGGCTAGTATAAGAAAGGCTAAGAGACTATTGGGTCAAGTTATGGAATTTGTTTTAACTTAAGCTAGATGGCAGTGCGTTGGAAGCTGTGGAACCAATGAGCTCATTTGTGGAATCCTGTGGTTAAGATTCCAACCAATCGGGCTCAGCTCCTTGTTCCAACACACTGCCATCTATCGGGAGTTAAACCAAGTTGCTATCACATGACCCCATAGTCGCTTAGCCTTTGTTACACTAGCCTTGGACCAGTGCGATCAAAACGACTCAACCTTCACTTCGTTCTAAAAAGTAATCTAAACTCGAAAAAAATATCCGGATGCCCAAGTAAGGTTCGTAAATGGCTTTTTAACCAGTGGTTCATCTCTCAGATGTATCGGTAATTTGACACTTTGCCCTGTCAGTTCTCCTTTAAGAAGTTCAGTAGGCTTAGTTTTATTCCAAAATTAGGTCTAGTGTCGCATTGGGTGCGGGATTAGGCCTAATTATAGGGGACTTACTATACAAAACCTATTTCCTTGTTACTGTTCCAGGAGGAAGGGAATAGATTCTATGGGCAATGTGTTGATGATTTATCTGTAATCAATGATTTTGACGGTACTTTAACGTCCATTGTCGGCAGCGCGCTAGTGAAGCAAACACCATTTTTGAACACGCCGAAGTGCACGTGTTCTGGATTTTCTGGCCTTTGTGCTTGTCCACACAAGTACATAAGGGTTAGCAGCATATATTCTATCTTCTACATACGGTCATTGAAACTCTCAACATAATTTGCACGCGTGTAGATTGATGTTGAACCGAAATCAGAAAAATACGGTGTTACACGCAGTGACATACCCGAAGTCACCGCAGAGAATCCCAGTGCAGATGTTGCATCGTTCCTCCTAATAGCAGAAAAGCCATACATTTTGCATTTTCTGTCAAGTTTTCCGACGGAATTATCTCTCACGGCAGTTGGATTAGACAGGTGAAATATCACCGGCTATCGCAAGTTTTCTATAATTCCAATGTGGGAACTTTTTTCATAGTTCTGCTTCATTGCTACTTGGGATTTGTGTTCCATCACAAGCAAGTTTCACTGTTAAAAGTACAGAAAACAGTAACTTCACAGCCATAGCTTCGTTCGCAGCATTACGCGACGATAAAAGTGGGGATAAGTTTTATTGGGACAAGGAAGTGGGGTATGTTAAAACATATACTAGAAGACAACATAATTGCATATAACATTAAACATAATTGCCTTTTTAGAATTCTTTTTGTCAAAGTTGTCAACCCGAACAGCCGCACGAGCGCCACAAAACTCGAATGTCCGAGTAAAGTTGGCGGCGATGGGCCGTGCCCCAGTGTAACAATATCTACAACAGGCAGCTATTCAGGGGTTGCTGATTGCAGACAAACTGCATATCCAAAGTACACTGAACCTAAGGTAATTATTACCTTTGAAGCTGATACCCCCCCCCCCCCCCCCCGCCCCCGCCCCCGCCCCGCCCTATTTTCAACGTATCATTTTCTCATTCAGGAATATCAGTCAAGACGAAGAAATGCCAGATCAAAGAAGTTATCAGCTAAGGTAATATACAAATATTCCTAAAGCTAATATTAATATTGGCAGATTTTAACTGTAATTATGTGAAATAATTTAGGTTGCGTTTCGCCGTAAACTTTTGTGATTCGGCATACGGAGGTATTTTAATGTTTAGTTTTATCATGCTACACATTTCAGTAACATTAAAAACAACAGTAGCACTTTCTTGCAGTGTAGATGTCATAAACATTTAATAATCTGAATGATATTGCAGCTACTGTATGTTGGATACCTTATTTTGATTTCAATAAGCTGCGGTTAATGTTCCGTGCAACAGATTCTCATACAGTGAAACCTGTCACATTGAACACCTGGATAAACTGAACACTTACTGCCAGATTTTTGATTCGCCATGTACTTTCAGAAGCTATTTATAAATACACTATCTCATCAAAAGTATCTTATGTCTATTCCGCGTAACCAGCTTGTCTCGCATTCTCTTTCCCATTTCCTTCACCACCTCCGAGCCCCTAACTTCCATATCCTGAATCCCCTCTTTTGACATTCCCAGCTGTCTAAACTCCCTCCTCTCTTTCCACCGTAAACCCTTTGGTCCCTCCTTGTTCCTCCAAACCATGCATAACTGCCCACCTCCCGTTATATTCTTCCACAGACACCGCGTTAGAGGTATGGAGTAAAATGTAGATCATATGACCATGCTATGTTCTTACGTTAACTTTTGGTTAGAACATAAAATGCAGTATCGGTTTCCATGTGTTGCAGCAACCCTGCTATGGCTTGCCCATAAGTTGTAATTGTCCTTTAGGAGTTAATAGTCACATTACTTAAAGTCCCATTTATGATTTTAGTAATCTGTAGTAGAACTCCCACATTGAAAGGAATTATTCACCAGGTTCAGTGTCTTGACAAATATCCATATTTCCAATACACATTGTTAGGTACTATAATGATTCCAAAATGAATAACACCTCCTATTCAATGATACGGTACAGTATTAGCATGTGATCGTACATTCATTGAAAATTCTTTTCATGTGCCATAAATATACCCGAGTTACTGCTTCTATGCGCCTTTGGGGAGGAGCCAATTTCCCACTTTAGCACGTGACCAAGTAGGGGAGAGGGGAGTTTAGAACACCGATTATTTCAAAAACAGCGAAACTCCCGCTGAACTGTAGTCACCGACTTACCACTCCTCGCAAAGCAATCGTACGCGAACATGCCAAGTTTTGGACTCTGTGGGGTCATGTTGATAACTGGATGGCAACTAAAAGTGAAATGCTATGAGCTGAGGAATGGAATGCCACCTGCATCTTGATCCTCCCTTTCTTATTGGCCGAGTGCCAGCCAATCCAAAAACACTTGGTTCCCGTGCCCCACCATGTATAATTCACTTTTGCAGATTAAATCGGTGCAGAAAGAACTTCATGACAATTGTTTTGTAAATGCTTTAATATTTGCTGTAATTTATCATGTCATATATTTCCATCTCCGTTACTGATTCAATACTGAAATCACAAAACCAGGCATTTGCTTGCAATGACATGAGAATGTTTTGTTGAATGCTTACACAATACTCAAAAGATGTGCTGAAAGGTGCTATTTCCATGATGTCACAAACATTTAATAATATTGATTAAGGAATAGTAATTTGTGTACATGTACACAATTACAAATGACTCATGACATAGAAGATTCCTTGACGCATACTTTTAATGCATTAAAAGTATACGTCAAGAAGCCTTCCATGTCATGAGCCATTTGTAATATTAGTAAACAACACGTTCCAATATCATAACAATAATTGCAATAATTGATCCTGTTAAACATATGGCAATAATGTACTTCATTACTGAAAGTTCTATAGGCTTCAGAGATGACACATGGCTACAGTCTTTGTATTCGGTGAAGAACTGCTGTCGCAGTCTCGTAGAAATTCCGTTTTCTTTAAGCTTCAGTAACCTGTGAATATACAAAAATGCTTAAATTGATACCTATACTGAATGTATAGGTAAAGTTCTCTTGTTTGAATTCATTAAATGATAACACATTTTTAATAAGATGTAGATTACTTTTCTCCTTTGGTATAGAAATATTTTATTGTTATCTGTAATATTATTGGTGAAGTTTCCATACACAGCTGTGATCCCAATTTCATTAATTTAAGCTATTACATAATTGTATATACAAATCTCATATTGTTTGAAATGTACATAATGATGTATTATTTAAACATGTACATCTCTAGTTTGAAAAGATTTTGCAGTCTACACCGTGAAGGTTTTTATTTGGTACATTTCAAACTAAATCAGCATTATGATTAGATTACTTTCATTGTCATTGTTCTTGCATATCAAATGCAAAAGAACTTGTATCTATCATTTTCAATGTACTTACGCATGTTGGTATAATTCAATGAAAGGAAACCAAGTTGCTAATGCTATGGGTGCTAAGTCCATGCACAATATTGAGTATTTTGTAATGCCATAGTTGCACTTTCCTTGGAAAATGTGTTTTAGAGCATCCAAATAATCTATGTAGCATTGTTTAAAGCCTGATTCATTGATATAGCTGGTGATTGGTGCCGCCATCCTATCAAATTGTAGTTTTTCACTACGGTACAAAATTAACTTTGCAAAAAAATTTGATTTTACGTCGTGATTGTTATTTATTCCTTTGTTCTGCAATAATGAAGCCATGTGATTTGGGAACATAGTTGTCCATGCTCAAATTGACAAGTGAATTTCGATATTTGACGGTAGAACCATGTACGCAAGTGAATACTGTCATCTGTTTGGAACATTCATATATTGCATTGAATTTAATAATATAATCATTATGGTTTCTTAACAATTACAAAAATGTATCCGCTCAAAATGAAAGTCGTGCGAAGTATTTTGCACAGGGAGTTCTCGGTTCTTTGTGTTAGCAATTAGAGATTTATAGGAAATGGTAGCTATGAAATTTGCGATTGCTGTCAATTTGAGCTTGTGAGGAGAAATAATATTTGGAAATGAAGATTGTTACTTGAAGGACTATAGGTGTCAGAGCTGAGTGAGTTGAGTAACACGTTACAGTCTCGTTCCAGTTGTCATAAAATCCCTGCATTGAGTGATAAGGGATATCTTTGTCTTTCATGTTAGTTAGGTCTGAAGCAAACATTGTCGAGTATATCATTTGGAAAATGAAGCTTGTTAAGATCACTGGCATCATGACAAGTTTTATAGAGAGCGTGGATATGCGGAGGTATCTCGCTGCAAATGAAATGATATAAATATGCATTTGTAAGGTAATACAGTGCAACTTTGATTCAAATTAGTTATAAACCCAGTCTTAGATCCTCATCAACGTCTAGATAAATCCACTCCTGGATCCCAATCTTCCTTGGGTTTCGTCTGTATTTCTTCTGCAGGATCAGTTGGAATTTCAGAAGCACGTGTCCGGAGATGATGACAATGATGGAAATCACCCAAATCACACCTGGTAATGGGTTGGTAAATATGTCTGCAGTCGGGTGTACATCAACTTTCAGAAATGCAAACCCTATGCAGAATTTGCCCATTGTAGGGATTTTGTTGGATTTTGGTGTTCTAATCACAAAGCCATAGTAAGTCATTCCTGTATCCATGGCTGAATTCTGCCAATAACGAATAAAATTAAAACTTTGTCTTTGTATGTTACTTACATTAGTCATGAACTCACTATTGGGAAGTTAGGTATATTAACGTGAATTACATGTATTCTGAAATTAAAACAAATTTGCACAATATGGAAACTGGCAAAATACACGAAACAAAGAAAGTGTTAGTTACTAAAACTGTTATGAACCAGTGCTGATTGAGTGTGTTTCCTCAACCATATATCTTTTTACAACTACATATCTGTATTCCGGATTAAAGTACATAGAAACAGAACAATTATAGTTTACCTGTTGCTGAAAAAATCATTCAAAATTTGTAACATCTGAGCTGCATATGTGTTTGTTTCATTATTGGGTCCATATCCGGTAACTGGTGGATTCTATTAAATTATCATTACAAATTGTATTACTATTATTATGTTTCCCTGTTATCGGCTGTTATTAAAAAATGAAACGAGACTATTGTGTAAAATTGCTCGATAGAATTTGAGAATCACCGCATTCAGGTTTCACTGTTTCCAAGAAGTTAAATGCGGAAGATTCTAGTAGAATAGGATATAATATTTTCCGGTGCATATACACAGTTTTAACTGAATTGTAATATTTTTTATCATGGTAGCCAATGATTGGTATGCTTGTGTGGTATTCGTATTCTGCTTCTATGTAGATTTCACATTAAAATGAACTTACACTGAAAACATCAACACCCATTATCCTGTCATGGAAGAAACCAAATGTTTTTTTATTTGGTCTTGCCTTCCAATAACTCAATATTCCGGTCTTCCACCTTGCAAACGGTAATAATATTGCATTTCTTTTGTTCATGTTGTATTGGTAATCGTAAAATATTATTGGTCTATTGCGGTTTGTCTGAAGGTTTAAATGACACAATTCACTTATCATATAGGTACACTGTTTAGCAACGAGTACACTTTACAAAACGATATCCATACCTGGTCATGGTATTCAAATTCAGCGAAAAATACCGGTGGTGAAGATCTTTTCAGAGGCATAAATTCCTGAATAGGGATTCTATCTCCCAATATAATAAAGATCCACTGGATGAAACCTGTTTTCTTAGCCTGTTTAACAATTATTTTCATGGAAACGTATGTATGATAATTGAATATTTTGCCAGCATTATTAACTACCTGGCACTAACATACTAGCTCAGTGTGCTGTCTATGGTCATTCCATATTCTGTGCACAAAATTATGAGTCTAATACAGTAGAAGCCGCTTATTGTGATCACTTTGGGACCAAGCTCTTTTGGTAACAATAACCGACTGATGCCATTAAGCGGTTCGGATTTTTTTTTGCTATTTTTGGCTGTTCAAATACAGTAGCATTGTGCTGCATAACATTCTTTATTGATAATAATTATTATTTGAAATATTTGAGTACAGTTGTTTGTTTGCTGGATTTTCGGAGCATGTCATTAATAAATTTCTCGTAATTATAATGCAATTAATAACAAATCAGAAGCCAAAGTGCTAAGCAGGGGGAAACAGTTGCGCAAAGAGTGGAAGAAATTGGAAAATGTAAACAAAAGTGATAACATAAACCGATGTCTGATCACAATAAGCGATGTTTTTCCCGTGCATTAGTATACGTCTGGTCCGTTCTTCTTAAACTGATAACACAAAACGATTGATAACATTAACCGGGATTACAATAAGCTGTTTCTACTGTAATTGGGCTAAACTAAGACATTATATATTTGGGGTTTGTATCAACAAGTCTAGACACTTGTAATTACGAGTTTGTTCCTGATAATGACTTCAGGTTTGTCTAAACTGTAGCTGAAACAACTGTAGACGAAGCGCCTACCACAAAAATTAAGTTGGCGGCCTCCAACCATGCAATAAAATGAGGATGTTGATGGAGTTTGAAAGTTTTCAAAAATATTAATTGAAAGTTTTTGTATTCGGCTTTCTTTAGAATTACTATATCACTTAGATAGGGATTGATTTCACACTAAAATATGCATACATCCTTATTCATTTGACATTTTATTTATTTGCATCGAAATAATTACCAAGGACAGTGTTTGTTGCAGCAGCAAACCTTTTAAATTGCTAACAAGTGTCAGCACGGTTCTTGTACCTTTGTTTCTATCTGTTACAATAGCGGGTTCTATTTCTGGGTCTCCAAAAATGAAAAAGTGTGTTTCTAATGATCTGTCATCTGCAATTATTTTCCATATGGGGATGCAGAGTTCTATTTTGGAAACATGAACAATGTTCCAAAGAATATATTTCCATCATCAATGAAATATTCTTACGTTCTTCTGGAGTCAGAACAAAGTACGAGGCGTGAACTTTCATGTGCTGCACCAACCCTAATATGGCTTGCCCATAGCTTTTGATGCTCCTCTGGGAGGAAATAGTAACATTGCTTTCAATACCATTTGTAATTTTAGTTATCGGTGGTAATTCTAAACGCAAGATGGAAACATCAAACGTGTCATTCTGAAGTTGCTCTCGCGGCATGCAATATTGTCTTACCTGTGGCCAAGCCTCCAAAAGAACAAATGCAGTAGTATACCCATATTGTTGTACACAGGCTGGTTGTCATTTTGTTCTGAAGGCACACAATGTTAAACTTTTCCCTTATATATAGTTGTCACCTGTTATTCGCGATACAATGACATTGTGTGAAGCAATGACCATTGGGGTAGTTTGCAATATGATATTGATTACCTATATGTTTCATGCTATAAATTTTAAAATGGTTTACCTTTGTGTGTGCTTTGAAGAAATATAATTTGACCATGTTCTGCCAGAAATCAATATTTGTACAGCAAACCATGCAATTTGCTTTCCAGTGAACTATAATCATTCTGAAAGATCAATACTTGTTTCTATTCTTTCCCATTGCAGTAGTTATTGTTAATATTTTTGTTATTACATGGCATTAGCAATTGATCTATATTGGAAATGGAATGGAAGACCTTTAACAATGCGAAAGGTTGTTTTGTCGTACAAATTGACCTTAACATTTACTGGGAATTCTGTTCAACTAGCTCAAATAAAAGAGTGTATTTCGATCTATTGGGTCCAATTTATTGGTGTTTATTACGTTTTCTGGGCTTCAACGGTGCCAATTTAACGAACACAATGTTCACAAACCCAAAATACTCTCGTCCTAGACACCTATCCACCGGTCGGCGTGTGATTTCGCCTTAAGGGAGAAATTGGCTCCTCTTTGGCGCGTAGATCCTGTAACTGTGGTATACTTCACTTTTGCAGATAAAATCAATGCAGATAGAAATTCATGATGTGTTTTGTAAATGCTTTAATATTTGCTATAATTTCTCTTGTCGTAATTATATTTCCATCTCCATTACCTATTCATCGATAACATGAGAATGTATTGTCGAATGCTTACCCAATATTCTCAAAAGATGTGCTGCTGAAAGGTGCTATTTCCATGATGTCACAAACATTTAATAATATTGATTAAGGAATAGTAATATGTGTACATTAAAATTGTGCATCAAGGAACCTTCAATGTCATGAGCCATTTATAATTTTAGTAAACAACACGTTCCAATATCATAACAATGATTGCAATAAGTGATGCTGTTAAACATATGGCAATAATGTATTTCATTACTGAAAGTTCTATAGGCTTCAGAGATGTCACATGGCTACAGTCTTTGTTTTCAGTGAGGAACTGCTGCCGCAGTCTTGTAGAAATTCCGTTTTCTTTAAGCTTCAGTAACCTGTGAATATACAAAAATGCTTAAATTGATACCTATACTGAATGTATAGATAAAGTTCTCTTGTTTGATTTCATTTTAGGTAACAAATTTTTAAATAAATTATTGACTACTTTTTTCCTTCCGTATACAAAGATTTTATTGTTTTCGTATTCGTTAGTTCAGTCATTAGGTCTAGATAAAACTTTTCTGTATTATTGTTGGTGAGATTTACATACACTGCTGTGATGCCAATTTCATTAATTTAAACTATTACAAAATTGTAAATACGAATCTGACATGGTTTGAAATGTACTAGCTGCTGCATATTTATGTAAACACGTACTTCTCTAGTTTGAAAATATTTTTGCAGTCTATACCGTGAAGGTTTTTATTTGGTACATTTCAAACTAAATCAGCACTATGATTAGATTATGTTCATTTACATTGTTCTTGCTTATCAAATGCAAAAGAACTTGTATCTATCATTTTCAATGTACTTACGCATGTTGGTATAGTTCAATGAATGGAAACCAAGGTGATAATGCTATAGGTGCTATGTCAACGCACAATATTGAGTATTTTGTAATGCCATAGTTGCACTTTGCTTGGAAAATGTGTTTTAGAGTATCCAAATATTCAATGTAGCATTCTTTATAGTCTGATGCATTGATATAGATAGTGATTGGTGCCCCTAGCTCATTATATTGTAGCCTTTTGCTATCTTTCATAAGTAGCTTTGCAAAAAAATTTGATTCCGGGACGTTATTGTTATTTATTCCTGTCCTCTGCAATAAGAAAGCCTTGTGATTTGGGAACATAGTTGTTTGTGCACCTTGTCCATGCTCAAATTGACAGGTGGACTTTGATATTTGACTGTAGAAACATGTACGCAAGTGAATACTGTCATCTGTTTTGAACATTCGTATATTGCGTTGAATTTAATAATATGATAAGCAAAGTTAATGCTCTAAACATGGTTAAAGGTGAACTGACAAGGTTTTTGAACATACCTTTGGAAAACTCTCATGCAATAATCGCAATATTATTGATCAT